>PNEQ01042831.1:0-32112 GCA_003012365.1 Medauroidea extradentata | reverse complement strand
TGTCTTACCTACTCTACCTCCATAAGTTTTTGTACACGCTTATAAAGAGAAGTATTCGAGTGAGCGATTACATGTGTCATAGAAGCATTAAAACGGTTCTTGTTAGGGCAGAGTTCGAGGCGAGGGACAAAATTTCAAAGATTAGTGTTGCGTCAGATACTCCTCTCTGACATGACAATGGACATGATTTTATTTTTTTTTTACAGAAATTGTACATTCCTGGCCTTTATATTAATTTTATTTTATTTGTGCAATAACTACATAATGTTTTTGTGATAACAGAATTACGTGCCACGAATCAAAAGAAGTTTTTACATACAACGTAAGTATTTATTAGCATAGAACACGAATCTACAGTAAACAATAAGAAGTTTGTCTAATATTTTCAATTCACCCCTTCCCCAGCTGAAAGGTTTTGAGACGTGGAACGAATTTAGTTTAGTTGGGTAAAGTTGAAAACTTATCAGGTAGGTAACTTTTTCTGTGTGGTGTGAATTTTTCGAGATATTAGTCCGTTCTGGAACATTTAGTGTCCAAACCATCTTGTATATAACATACGTTTGTCCGTTTCTGTTTTCAGCTTAAACAGTAAAAATTAGGCTCTAAATTTCCAGGTACAATTTTTTTTAGTTTTGTATTTTTTATTCTTACTGTAAACAAATATAGCAAGTTTAATGCTGCACAACCGTTACCAAAACCCAAAAATGTCTACACATCACAAGCTTATGCAAAGAAACACGTGTGTGTATACGTCAATGTGACTAACATTAAATACATGTGTTGTTAGGTTGTCAGGTCAACTCTAGAATGTGAATATGACCCCAGATCCTTGACAATTATTTTAGGTACTTAAAAATATCAAATGTGCTGGCGTCATATACGTGATACTAATGCCTCCTAGCTGAAGCCGGTAGAAAGATAAATTTATCGTACGAAGAATGACCACATTTGGAAAACCGTAACTTTGATAAGTTGGACTGGTGAATTGTGTAAAAAAACTAGCAATCTGGAAATTAATATGACAGTAGTTCACATAACTTCAGTGGTGTCGCTATTGGCGCAGTGGCTAGAGCGCTCGCCTCCTAACAAGGCGATCTGGACTCGATTCCTGGCGGGATCGGTCCCCGACGATGCCGCTGGTCTGCGGGTTTTCTCGGGGATCTCCCGTTTCCCACGCCCCTCACATTCCGACGCCATTTCATTGCAGTTCCCTGTTCCTTATCAACCCTCAGGGAAAGCGAATACTTACGGGTGCTAAGTCTTCATTCGGCGTGCGATCCTCTGGCCCTCGGATACCCTCCTCATACTATACTGATCAATTTATAGTTCTTGGGAGGACTCGGGTTCGTTCCCCGGCTCCGGCCATTCTGATTTCGGTTTTCCATGATTTCCCAAAATCGCTCCAGGCAAATGCTGGTTAGGTTCCTTAACAAAGGCCAGGGCCGGCTTTTCTCCCAGCTCCTGTCATTGTGCCAAGTAGTGTGTCACCATCTATAGTGACCTCGCTGTTTACGAGACTAAAGCCCACTTACCACTTAAGTAAATTATGACACTTCTGAGCGTCGTTAGGTTTTATGTAATGGGCATACGTAATGCATTGTCAGACGAATTTCGTGGATCTAAAATTAACTTAAGATATATATTCCAATGTATATGCATTAAAGTTCGTCTTTAGCTTGGTTGTACTGACGTAATGTTAAAAGAAAGTGCCCAAAGAACTGTGATAATTTACTGAAGTTATACTAAATGGACTACACGTATTTACTTTCTGTCTTACGCTTAGAGGCGAAAAGGCAAGTGATGAGCGAGAACTAGTTGGCCTTACAGCCCACGCGCTTCCAGGTACAAGAGCGTGCTCGTTTTACTCGCAAATTATATCTGCAACACTAATATATTATTGCACGTGTCGAAAGGCGAAGGAATGAACTGCAGATGCTAGGCTGTATCTTTTTCCATTGCCTTACGAAGACTGGACGCCGAAGCGCTAAAAGTGATAATTTTAACCATTTTAACTATTTTCCCCCTTGTTTAAGGGCGTTGATCCGTAAAATTTTATTTCGTTATATTTATGCCAAACACTGTTAAACTTTTACGTACATCAAATAACACGTCATTTCCCAAAATAAAAAAAATAGGTCCCATAGTTTTTGTATAATCACTTAAGAGTTACGAGTCACAAAGTGGCCATCGCGGTGTAGCAAAATCAAAAAAAGTAATTAACTAATGAATTGAAAGTTACAGGAACTGGAAGTCAGTGTATTAATGCAATTTATGAAATTTTTGACGAAAGTTAGTTTTAAAAATGTCAGTAGTGGCCAAAAGTCAAAGTTACGCAAAAATTTACTCATTTTCAAACATTTTCAAAAAATACAGATATGCATCCTTTTGTGTTTATAAAAGTTTCTTGAAGTAGCTCATACAATTTAGTATCAATACGAATTATCTTTTTTCTGCAAGTTAATTATTTGTTTTTATTTTGGCTACACCGCAACTGTCATTTTATGACTTTGATAGGTGATTATGCTAAAACTATGGGACCAAATTTTTTTATTTGAGGAAATTACATATTATCTTATGTGTAAATGTTTAACAGTATTTGGCACAAAAATAAAATTATGAATTTTTACGGGTCCAACGTCCTTATATACATATATTTGCCCTCGAATTCAGCCACCATATTACCCCATGCCAGAGTGGTCAAACCTGTGCTGGAGTAACTTATTATTGTGTGATTCCATAAATTCGGATAGTTTTACCACATCAGATGACTGAAATGAGCAGAGCTTGGAGATGAAGGTGATGAGAAGATGTCGAGTATCAAGTCTAGAACACTTACCTGATAAAACTATTAGATATAGAATAAACATGGATTGAATAGACAATATCAGTATGGTAAGGCCATTAAAAATTAATGGATAATGGAAGGCGGCCAAACACAATATGGAATCGGGAACAACGTGGAATACGGAGGACAGGAAAATCAAGGAGAATATGGAGACAAGGAGTACAAGAAGCAACGAATGTTAGTCAGATTGCTACAAGAAGATTACATATTTTAACTGAAGAGATATTTGTCAGTACTTAACGTCTAGGTCTTTAGCGTTGGTGATGGGCGACATGACATATTGAGCAGCGCCGGATTTACGGTGCGGAGGAAGTGGGAGATCCCCGAGAAAACCAGCAAAGCGGCACGGTATGGCACGATTCCCACATGAAAACCAAGGGAACGACTCCGCAGGGAGTTGAACCCGGATCGCTTTGGTGGGAGGCGAGTGCTCTAGGCTCTCTTTCTGGAACAGTAGGATCACTGACAGAACTGATTTATGTAAAGAAAAAGATAGAAACATGCGTTCGACTTTACAACATTCCTCACAAATCAAAATGAGTTAAGGTAAGAGTCGATTAGTTGCCTGTAGAACACTGCAACTGACAGTTCAATATGCAAAGTTCGTTAAAAACTGTTACCAGAACTACATAAACTGTCACAAAGTTACATTTTTAAGTTGTATGCTTATAATTTGTAGAACTGCAAAAAATTACTTGAATTTAGTTTTTAACATGCTAAAATAATTCAGTCTTTATTTCCGACCAAATTAAATGTGTATTTCCGTTGTAAATGCTTCAGGAATAACGTTGTAACAATGAAGCTGCTATAATACGTATGTAAGAAAATGTAAGAAATGTAATTTACAGTAATTTTAATATTTTATATTCGTATGTTTCGCCATAATTTTTTTACGTAAACCGTTTACATTATAGGTTTAAAACTCATATTAGACAAAATTACTAATATTTTATTACATCTAAATCTAGAAGGTATTGTGACGTATAAGCGTGAAGAATCGTTTCTCGTTGATTGTTATTCCTAAAGCATATGTAACAAAAACACCCTTTGTATTTTGCCAAAAGTAGACGTCTCAAATAATTAATTTTTAAACATTTTAACAATTGAGTTCAAGAAATTGTTTTCCTTTGATACAAATTATTTTGAAAATCGCTCTTTTATATGCAGTTAAAATAAATATTTGACAGCATGTATGCTTTTGATTACAGTTTATAACAAGTTGTGAATATTTTACAATCAAGTACAGTGCTCCACACACAGCCACTTTTACAACTTAAAGAGGGGATGGTACTTAATTCAGCGCTACGAACGTAAGTTTAAAATTGTAGGTTTCTAGAAGCCAATCAACAAAAATAAAAAGAAACCGCAATCTTAGACAATAGTTTTACAAAATGTTTTTTCGAGTAACGTATTTTTGAAGACGCTGACGCCGAAATCTGTTCAATTTAATTGCGGTGCAAGAGATCGCGTTTAACAAATGCGTCATTCCTGGTAAATGTTTGCTCATGAAGTTGGCTATCTAGGAGAGTTGTTTTGTAGTTTGGCATATTTACTTTCAAAAATGTGAAGATTCAAAACGATTTTTTTAGATTTTATTTGCCATTCACACAAGTAAGTAAGTAGGATTAACGTCTTGTCGACTGCAAGGTCATTCGAATCGATTCCATACAACGAACACTATGACAGGGACCGGGAGTCGGCCTTTGTTGGGGACCAAACAATCATTCACCCGGAGCTATTTCAGTAAATCGTTAAAATACCGACATCAGGATGACCGGAGCTGGGAATCGAGCCCTGTTCCTCTAGAATGTGAGACAAACCTGGTATTGTGACACCGCCTCGTTTTTTTGTAAAGTGGTAAGGTTTCCGCCTTGTCATTGCACCAAATATTCCCTTTCCTTAAATAGGCAACTTGAGTAACCCCAAGTAGTTTTTCACTTTGTAGGAGTAAATTTTACTATGTCGATATTTTAAAATCATTTCAGACGAACACAAATATACACCCATCCAAACCTGGGGATCGAACCCAGTACCTCTCCTACCGTGAACTGGTGCACATCCGACTACACTACGGAAGTCAGCCAGGGAATCGAACCCGGATCTCCGTTTTGGCATGCCTTGTAAGCTTCCTTCCAATTGCTCCCAGCCAGCCTCCGTAGCGTATTCGGTTAGGTGCATGCCGTTCTACGGTGCGAGAAGTTCTGGGTTTGAATCCCGGCTTGGCCATGGCTATTGTGTTGTCCCTTATCTTATATTAACTCTCATCGGCTTTTAATGGCATGGTCTACAACAATTTTCATCGTCATAATTTTTTTTTTGTATTGGTACCATACAGTTTGTTTCTAGTTTTATACATTAATTACTACTAAATTTTGCGCGTATGAATTATTTTTTTATTTCATGATCTTTGCGTCATTAATCTTAAATGTCAGAATTTGCATGTTACGGTTTTCGGTACAACACGAAAACCAATTGTCATACCAAATTGGAAAAATTCACAGTGAATAACGGTGTTGCAAGCTGCAAGTTATCTTATAAAAACAAATAAATTATGCTTTTATTTAAATTAAAATGCTGAAATTTAAAATAAAAATTTTAAATATCGAAGGTTTATTTTAAATACACAAAATTTTACTTTGTGGTTTTTGTTTAGGATAACTTGTAGTATACAACATCGTTTTTCAATGTGAATTTTTTTCAGTTGGATATGTCAGTTGGTTTTTGTGTCGTACTGAATATCGTAACATGCAAATTTTGACGTAGGGCCTACGAGCCATTCCGAAAAAATTTTCGAGATAAAATAATTTTGTAATACATAAATTACGTCACAATTAATAGCTAAAACAAAAAGTAATATCTTGTACAAATACGAAAATAAATATATGACAATGAAAATTGATGTAGACAGTGCATCGTATTGTTGTTAAAAAGCCGTAAAACCCTCTCATCTAACATCTAAACGCTCCCCTAAGAAGTCGTGTAGAATAAGTGTTCTTACTAGATATCCCTACAACATATTTTCAAGGATATAGTGACGCCAGCATGAACACCCAGGATATCCTGCAAATATTTCCTTAATTCGCAATAGTTGCCGGATGTGAGGGTCAGATTTCTCAGTTATTAGAACACACTTTTCCCAGCTCTGGCAGTTCCCGGTTCCACAGCAGGCCCCGTTACTTATTTTATTCTACGTGTCCTGGACATCAAATCAAAAAATAAATAAATTGTTACTTACAGATTACAGTATTAAGTGGAATGTGAAGACCAGAATGTAGCAGCCTTGATGGCTTTATAACTTGCTCTCCAAATATTTCCAATTGTGCAAGACTCAGGTGGGCATGCCACATTCACAAAGGCCATCATCATTTAAGCGGCCACCTAGGTGGACGTAATTACATTGTTCGTTCGAAACCTAGGAGTATGGTAGCGGTAAGGGTGACACAACACGATCATTTCGTCTAAACGTAGCCTCTAGACGCAAGTCAGTGGACTGACTTGCAAGTTTTCTCGCCGGCGACTTGTCATTATGAGACGTCCAGGGGTGACTCTATTGTTTTATGACATAATATGAAAGATAAAGGTGTATTATACTCGCCTACAACTTTTAATAGATTATGCGCGAAGACTTCCTTACATAAAAAGGACCACAAAAACGCCCATTCTCGCCATTTTCGACCGCTAGTAAATATGATTTAATGAGTAGGCTATTGAGGAAATTGAAATTGCTATACACACGTGTAACGTTCTTTGAATCCTACTCCTAAGAAGAGGCCATTCATGATCATGAGTAGAGATGGTGAATTCAATGAACTGCAAGTTAGAATCAAATATCCTATGCATACTCAAGCCCTGTCTATTCGTTCATTGTCTGCTGTTCAACTGAGTAGCATAGGATATTTGATTCTCACATGCAGGTAATTGAATTCGCGAAATTTCACCATCTCTATTCATGAGTAGACTGGAAAAATTCGCGGGTTCACTGACCTGTAGGCTAGCCTCCAAGAATATATGTGTACACTAGTAGACATTTTCTGTTCACTGGCTACTCGCTGGCGTAGTGAAACAACACGATTTGGCATCCATTTATTTGCTTCTTTATTATAGGCTCAACGCTCTCCGGGAGGAGTCGAGTTAAGCAAGAGCCAATTGAGAAAACGACACGAACTTGAAGTTGTTTGTTTTTCAGCTTAATACACGTTAGAGGTGAGTAAAAGTTAAAGTAGCTTCGGGTCATTATTTGAAATTTAGTATTATTATTGTTATTTTACACTCACAAAGAAACCAGTATTTTATTACAATGTTTCAAGTCACTCAAATGTATCGTTTATTGATGCCAATATAAGTTCGGAAATCAGATGATTTTTAATTTGTAGAAATATGTGTTTTTTTAATTGAAATTTATGAGTTTCTGAGGTATAGTCATTGCATTTTTTTTTAATTGATAGTTCCGTAGTGCTAGAAATTTTTAAAACGTCAAGCAATTATTGGCGGATGTTGTGTAGTATGGTTGTATTAGCTCCTAGCTGTTTTATTGCTTCCTAGTTGACACTCGAGCCGCTAAAGTGCAGTTGTTGTATCTGATGTTACATCTTGTGTGTAATGGGCACTCGCGGCTTATTCCTTACCGATCGAATTATCTTCGAAGGGAAGGGTTATTCGTATAGTGAGAAACGAAACGCTTTTTCATGGCGATATCATGTGTTGAAAATAATTATTTAAATAATTTCTATAATGCATCACGTTATTTAAACGGACTAAATAGTATATAAAATGATTACACCTATAAAATTATTTGTATGATTTAAAACGAAAATTAGGGAGTACATGCAAAATATGATTGATGACTGAATAGTGCTCCTAATTCACTAACAATTTAATATCACTAAAATAATATAAATAGTTGTTCAAGTTTCCTAAACGTCAGCTGCTCTCTACACTCCCTACTTTTAATTATTTCACGCGCTCCACGTTTTTCGTTTCAAATCTTACAAGTATTTTCAAAGGAGTAATAATTTTAATTTTTTAGTCCGCTTTTAAAAAGTGGTTCATTACAGCATTTTAAAATTTAAATAACTATTGTCCCCGTATTTGTTTTATTTGTGACATTTTGCAATCGATTTTAAACAAGCAAAATTTGTACCAAACAGACAGACAAGAAAGCGAGTTACTAAAATCATTACAGTAAAGCTTTAAATTTAAACAAAAAAGCAAAGATACGTTACGTAAAATGAGCTTCACCTGCGATGGAAACATTTCGTTGAATGTGTGTCGGCCGCGTCATCAATACGCATTTACGAAAAATACGTTAACGTTTTACGAAGAGTGACTTGCTAAAGTTAACCAGAAAAGGTTAAGACGCTCGATAGCTAGAAGATAGTCAGATAGTGATATAAAGTACGCAAGCGTTCAGCACAACTCGTCTATAGAACACAAGCGGACTTCATTTGGACACATTTAAAACTATTCTAATAGAAAGTTAATTGTATACGTTCTATTCTCGTAAACGCCCATAGTTTTCTGGTATATACTGGGGTGTGGTGTTTATATATATGTAGAATTATGATATTTGACGTTGAAATAAAATAAATTAAATGGCTGAATTGCTTGTGCAAAATAATATTTTCTATACTAACTAACAATTAGGATTATTTTAAAAACTACGCCTCGAAATCTATGCAGGTTGTGCCTGAATTACGTTTAAAGGTCTTCGTAAAATTGTCCAGGATGCGAAGACGTGTAAAATGATACTGTAGACTTACGGTCGCAGAGGCTGGGAAGTGCCCGAAAATGAACCCACAAATTCCTGTCTTCGAGAGTCGCAATCTGCGTAGAAGTAGCAACAAATCGCAGTAGCCACGTCAAATAATGCGTCAAGTGGACCGAGTTAACAGTCCTGGAGGTAGCGGATGTATAGGCTGTTTGGGATAAAGTGAACACTCAAAAACGCCTATCTAAAATTATATTTTCATCTAATTCGTATCTTTCTACGCGTAACGGCTATAACGGGACATGTCAAACCTCTCTGGACACTTCACTTGATGTTTGCGCGTGCAAGATAAATTGTGCAGTCAGTAGGAATCCATACAGTTTCATGAAAACAGTTAATTACTCATATAATATACAGTTATGTCGATTTCGGTAGCTTTTGTTACAGTATGGTTGTATTTAAATAGGAAAATACATGCAACTATATTGCGTTATTTCGCTGCCAACCATACAAGCAGGGAAGTAACTGTATAAAATGTTGAACTACGTGCAGTAACGGCTAGTGATATTTTTCTAAAATTAAATTTTTAGTGCTCACTTTATCGTGGATGACCTATACACCATAGATCACATTGCTCCACTGAGATTCCGAGTCGGTTTCCGGTCGGTGTCACTCCGCGGACCTCACATGTGGAACTCATACGTAGTTATACTTAAAAGTTAGTGGACGCTAGGTTTTTTCTTTACGTTCGAGGCACGGGAACGGGGATGGCTATAAGTCGAATGTAACATGTCCGTCAAACACCTTATCGCCTCATAGCAAAGGACTAAACTAGCGTGCAGTGTTTTTGTAGAAATCGTTTTTCAACGGGACAAGCGATGACCCTATTATTTTATTTGTGAAAAATGTGAGGTAAAGTCCAGTGTAGGTTTCTATGATTTGGTTTTACGATTACGGTTTATATTTTCTCAGCACAGCAACGTGAATAAGTCATTTTTGCACTTTTAAGGAGCTTGGAAATCACATTTTTAATTAGTGGACGGCATTTTTAAATCATAGGGGCACAGTTTGAAGTGTGTCTCCTTTTCGTAGATAAACGTACTGTAAACATTGTTTTATAGTTATACAAGGAAAAAAACTTTCCGTAGTACGCTGCAGTACGCCTCACGCGCCAAGTCCACTAACTCTTAAGATAGACGGGATATCATGGGAAACTGCAGTTTCTTCTGTCCCTTCATTCCGGGCCAGCTACATAATCACCCTTATTCGCAGTTGTTGCTGTTGCAACGCTATTTCAACGAGTTTTTAATTGAGACGTTTCCCGGGATTCGTTCGGGAGGGGAAGCTAGATTTCCTACGTCAAAGTAACAGGTCAAGCTACAGGTGCCCACCGTTAGCCACCAAGCAAAACTTGGCGAGCAATTATTTTACACAAACCATACTATAATTATCTTTAATAGTTCTCTAAGCTTAAATATCTTCTTCCAGATATATTTAGCCCAAAATGTCTCGTTAATTCATCTATTTCTTAGCAGGAAATAGGGGTAGAGGACGCGGTGGCCGAGGTGTCAAACGACTCGCCTCCACCTAGGCGATCTGGGTTCAATTCCCGGCGGTCTCTGGTTTTTCGCATGAGGGAACTGTGCCAGACAATGCCGTTTGTCGGCGGGTTTTCTCGGGGATCTCCCGTTACCCCCGCCCTTATCTTTCCGGCGCCGCTCCACACTCACCTCATGTCACCCCTCACCAGCGCTAAATACCTAGATGTTAGACACTGACCAAAATATTTCTCACTCATTTAGCAGGATATATATATGAGGCTGCCAACGCACAGGCCAATTTCTCGTAAATTGGCCAAAATTGATCTTACATTACTACTGAGTTCAATGAAAACCAATCAAAAAATCAAAATTTCTTGCAAATACTTTAAAATTTGTGCTGTTAGAAATTTACACCATTTCTCAGCCAAATTGCTATCAAATATAAGCTTTGGTCATCTCAAACTTGCCGAAAGCCCAAGTTTCGTGACATTTTCATGAAAT
Organism: Medauroidea extradentata; assembly: GCA_003012365.1. Lineage (NCBI taxonomy): Eukaryota > Metazoa > Arthropoda > Insecta > Phasmatodea > Phasmatidae > Medauroidea > Medauroidea extradentata. The sequence goes on along the minus strand of PNEQ01042831.1, from coordinate 21,518 downwards.
TTCCTTATCTTGAGTGTTCCTAACGGTGACATAGATATTTTCTAGCTTTTTTTGCTGTGGAGTTTTCTTCAACTAGGCAATATTCGCTCGCAATATTGTATTTCCGCAAATGCTTCAGTTTATAATACTGACCCACTTCAGGAATCTTTCAATGATCACATAAATTGTAACACTACAGAGTATAATCACAGTTATAGTATATGTTTAAACATATTCATTTATTCATCAGACATCAAGTTTCAATATCACTAGATAATTTTCAAGTTCTGAAAATACACTACCACTTTCTAAAATAAATATTTCTTCTACGAAATTCGAACAATTTTCGTTTTCGAATCTCGTATATGGAGCCGCAACTGAGGCATACTAAAACATCAGTTCACACGATACAGCAGGCCGTACGTATACAAATAAAAATCTTCAGCACAGGCCCCGTGGTACGGACATCGCAAAAAAAGATAGCCTACACTCAATCAAAAATTGTTCATATGTCGGGTGTACAATCGCGGTAAGTTGCGTGCCGTTTTTTTTTTTGCGTGGTAAATTAGGCGTCCGGCCAAAAAGTTTAGTGGTTAGAGCTCCTGGTCAGTGGGTCAATGATCCCGGGTTCGATTCCCGATCGGGGAGGGAAAACTTAAAGCTACTGCCCCTAGCTCAGTACTGGGTGTTACGCCTGTCGCTTCAAAATCATCCCTGCGAAAGGCAATGGCGGACTACCACAGTTATCACCCTCGCCTGATAACCCCAGATGGCCTCCCTGAGGCTGTTGCTTCTAAACAAAATGGAAATTTCATAGGAACGAACAGTATCATACAATTCATCTGGCGCGCAACGCTGTACTATTAGGTCTATATTTAGTTTCCTACGGGACTAAGCGGTGATTATATACATTTATTTATGACATTCGTGGTTCAGATTTGAAAGCCTATTTCTGTTATTGTGTTTTTCAGAGCCGATTGGAAATTTCCTATGAACGGTAGTCTGAAAAAAAAACAGACTCTAGCCATTTTCAGATGCCAAAAATCATGCTACCAATAAGTGAGCGTAATTTTTAAACTTATAGAAATACTGTGTCAAGTGTGTATTTATTTCGTAGATGTACGAATATAACGCGCGATAGGATATTTCTTTAAAAAATGAATAATTACAACTTGCTGCAATGCGCAGGTTGATAGGACCCTTAAGGCTCGCTTTACGTTTATTGCCTAATAACTACGACAGTTATATGGACCATCTTGCCTATCTCCCCACTAAGGAGTTATTGCATATCACAGCTAGCTACACAGGTTATCTCTGTATACAGGTCGTTGCAAAATTACACGTCAATATTTTGTGGGAATAATCTTCAAAACTAGAATGGTCAGACCATTCCGGCGCTGCTCCATATTCACCTCATGTTACCCTTCACCAGCGCTTAAAACCTCGATGTTGAAAGCTGGCCAAAATCTCTCACTCACTCAAATCTAGAAGAACAAAAATGTTAAATGAATATAGGTCCGAAAATGCACTGTTCTTCATGACATACAGTGTATAGCGCACGCGCTGCATCGTGTAACTGTGGAAATTATCGCAGCTATTAATGGCAGTTACATTACTGACTACTCGTATTTAGTTAGACGTTATGCATTGTGCGATGTAGCATTTCATAGTAATATGAACCTGCCCCCACACCATAAACATTAAGTAATGAGTAGACGCACTAGTAAATCGCGGGGATAGTTGTTTGGTTACTAGGCTCCAACATGCTATGTATAACACTGAAGGTTTTGCACCTATATTGGTTATCGTTTATATGAAGCACTGTGTCCCTCTTCAACAGACCCAATTATAACTGTACAGTTTTAACACAGAACGTGTGTGATTTGCCAGAAAACTGTTCACTCGTGTCACGATTGAGATGCTACATGCAGTTTATTGAAGACTATGTTAAAAATTTTCGCGATTTTCCAGTGTCTCTAGCCGTGAGGTATGTAGTACAATAACGATGCGTTTTTGGGCCTGTGTACATGTAACATTTTGTGTTCCTCTAGACGTGAGTATTGAACCCTCAGAATATTGACATGCAACTTTGCGAATTTTGCAACCTCTTGCACATGCAGGATGTCCAGAAACAACCGCGTAATAAGCACACCGCGCTAGTTTTGGGCTAAATAGGAGACAAAAATGTTAGTGGCAAAATGTTGTACGACGACATTATAAATGCGCAATGTGGCAACACTGAACAGAGAAGGTCCACTCTTGCGGTCCACGTCCAGGTATTATTTCATGCATGTTACATCGAATCACGTTTGGATTGTTCGGGAATTGTTGCCTGCAACCCATAATATGCAGGTCAGAACAGTAGTAGTAAGATAAGTAAGTTATTCTCAGAGTGCAAGAGGGGACTAACTGAAAGGCTATGTTGCCACATTGTGCATCTAAAATTTCATCCTACATTATTTTGCCGTAACATGTTCGTCTCCAATGAAGCCCAATATTCGCGTCGTTTGCTTACTATGTGGTTGTTTTTGGACAACAGTATTTCATCCGGCATGCATATATGTAATACATACATGCAAGCATACACATATATAATACATACACACATACGTAATGGGGTTACGTGCCAAAAATTTAATCGTTTTGAGAGGGCGATAAAAAAATCTGCATACATAAAGATCCTTGATTGTTATCTACACGTGGGTTTTCTGTGTCTGTAAGTTGTGTGGCTTTTAAAGAAGGCCAAACGTTTGGTGCCATCTACCACTGACAGTCGGCGCAGTAAGTGCTGTAGGGTGATAAGATTAAAAATAGTTGAAACTAGCTACGAAATGCAGAAGTTTGGTGAAAAAACCCTCCTCGATAAGCACTTTCTTCGTATAGTTCAAACGTTTCTACTACGTCTCGTCTACTACTTTTAGCCATAAGTGCGCTGATTCATTGCTGCACTATCGCTGTATTAACATTGAGACTTTAACCCTCGCGACACTCTGACGAATATATGTTGAGTATTGTCCTTTGCTAGTGCGACTTAAAATGTTTGTTCTTTATTGCTGAATTTTTCTCTTTAGCTTTGAAATTTAAAAACTCGGAACGATTGATTATGTAACATCTGCTCAATAACAGTACGTGATCCTGTCTGCCAAGTAGGCGACGTGCCAAGCTTGGAGCCGAGTCGTTCCAACTAGCTGTCCACATCACCAAGGCTTATTAATAGGTTATTCGTACAGAGAGCGGTCTCCGAGGAAGAATTCAGAAGGGACAAGGAGAAAAACTTCCTCGTCATTCTATACCTACAGTAAGAAAAGGACTGTCTATGACTCACAGTTCAGTTGTCAGCAAATGAAAATTCTCAGTCATAACCAAATGAAAAGGGAGAGATTTTCAACCAGCTCTCAAGAGTCCAACATTTCAATTATTTTACTAATTTATTTACTCGGGACACTCATTTGTCTCTGTAAAAGTTGACTGAATGATATGCTTCAACATACCATGTTAAAAGCTAACATTCTTCTTTCGATGCCGTATCCCCAACTGACTGGGCAAATCATAACTCTGGTACGTGGCTACTGAATATTTGGTGATTCGTGGAGACATGCAAAATTCGCGGTATTATTTGGTAGCAGACTAAACTTCACTTTCCTATGCATAACAGAGCAAAATCTGCAATTAATTGGCGATGAAATTTTGTGTGTTATCATATACTTGTTTTATGGCATTACAGAGATTGGCCTCACTACCGTGTAAGTATTCTCCGCGGCAAGTCACAATATCGGTCAGCGGGAGACGCTGAACGAGCATATAGTCACTTTTGGAGCCTAGTCAGCTGTCAGATAATAACGCGAATTTTACATTTCTTAAGTGATTAGTCTTTAAACAACTACATAAACATCCATAAACATAAAACGCAGGTCTTTACGCAACAGATACTTGCAATTTTACACTATCTGTATTTATTACGTTATTGAAATATACGTAAAGCTAAAAATAAAAGAGGACCTACTCACTCCTTCTGCACACTGGGTTCTTTAACCACAGTAATCTATATTAACAGTAGCTGAAGTGAAATGTAAGCTGTTGACCAATTCCCTCCACTGCAGCAACACTGAGGTCTACAAGCAACATGGTCTCAACAACATCTACATTTATAATGACATCTCTCCAGTTATACTGTTAAATTTGTTATGTAACTGACCTTGTGGTGGGCCCTGGTCTTGTTTCGTTTTCCGACAAATTTCACATGTTTTTACATATTCTTTTGTCTTTGTCCATATTTTCCCAGAAGTATGATTATTTAATTATTTTGGTACATTTGAAAACTCATAAATGTATGCCTCCTAAATTTTGGTCGTGATAAGCTGCAAGTATTTCTGGGACATACTATTTTGGTACAACTGTTAAGTGTTTTCCTCCTGCCGGGATGTGAACTTTAAGACAAATTTCAACATTAGCTATCATACCATACCTACGGGCTTTTTTCTGTCAGCTGCAGGTGCATTATTTGGATCAGTGAGAGCTGTTTTTATTTTTATCATTTTGGGGTCGTTAGCACATTCTCCTTGAAATGGGATGTACCAGAAGGGAGGTGTTGTAGGAAGAATAAAGATAGATTATCAAGATTCTATGCTTTGCTGCTTTTGTGTGTTTTCTGTAATATGATAGTATAGTCTACTGTTGTTTACTTCGTCTACATATAACTGTACATGTTTAATGGGCTCCTCAACAGTAAATTCTGTTATTATGTTATCTTGACCAGCATGCAGTAGATTGCTATTTACTTGAAAATATTCTATAGTGGCCTTAAATAACATTTCTGCTGACATGTCTTCATTGGGTGGGGTTTAGGTTTTTTCTTGGCATTTATTTTCGTCTGTAATTAACTGTCTAAATTCTGACCATTTGCTAGCTATGTGTTTTGTAATTGTATTTTGGGCCTCTTCCTGTTTTATCTAAATATTGAAACTTTTCAGTTGCCAGTGGTTCTAATAAGCTATCCCTTGTTTGTGTAACATTAATGGTACTGAATTTTTGTTCTGTATTTCTATTATCTCTGTGTTTTGTATTTATTCGGTTGTGGTAGGCGTTATAAGGAATCAGCTATATTATCATTTATCTCAACTGCTATTCTGGTTTGAAATTGAAAATATGAAAGGTCTGTCACTAGTTTTTGAATTCTCGTGTTGTGTTCTGCCACAGAATGTAAATATCTTAGAGACTCGTGGTAAGTTCCAACTGTGATATTTTTTCCATGCAGATATTGTGGAAAACAATTCTCTTTCTGTGGTGCTCTAATTTTGTTCATTTTGTGCCCGTGACCTAGATGCATAAGCTATTATGTGTCTTAACCCCTCTTTATCCTGTTGTGATAGTGCTCCACATAGTGCTGGTTTTGAAGCGTCCCAAATCCAAATTGTATCTCTATCGTCGCGGAATAGTGCTGGGACTGGTGCTGTAGTAATCGTCTGTTTTAGCTGAAGGAATGCTGACTGTTGTGGTATGTTCCAAAATAATTTTGTTGCCTTTTTTTGTTAAATGGGTTAGTTGTTGGACGATTTGGGAATAATTCTTTACATATTTTCTTAAAATTGATGTCAATCCTAAAAATGAACGCAGTTGCTTTATGTTTACTGGGGGTAGTGTATCTTGTATTGCTTTAATTTTTTCTGGGTCTGGAATTAAACCAGAAGAGGTGAGTTTGCGACCTAATATAGTTATCTCTTGTTTGGCGAAATTACATCATTTTGGTTTTAATTTTACGCCTAATTCTCACATTCTATTAAAAACTGTTTCTAAATTTTTTATGAGATCTGCAAATGTGTTGCCCAGAATAAGTATATCGTCGGCATAACTGGCAACAGTTTGCCACAGTAAAGCACTCATAATTCTGTATATATATTCTTGAAAATATCGGGGGCTCCTTGACAGTTTCATCGGCATTCTGCAATATTGAAATATGCCTAACTGGTCTACAGTTAATGCTAATCCATGTCTATGTTCCTTTTTAATCGGAATTGCATAAAATACGTTGAACATATCCAGACTAGTTAATGCTTGGTATTTATAATAATTTTTAAAAACTATTAAAATAAAATTATTTTTTACTGAGAGCAATAGTATCTGGAAGTCAAGAATAAAAATGTTTGTAACTGCAATATAAGATACCAATTTTAATATTAGTTACATTATGTTATTTAGTGTTAAGTCAGTGTAAGTTTCTTGTAATCATATCCATTAGATTGAAATTTAGAAACAAAAGGTGCACCAATTCAATCTTTCTTAGATACGATTTTTACATAGTTATAGTAATATATAATGTACTCTTAAATTTCAAGCTAATCCGTTTAAATCCACACCCTAAAATTTTGCCATGGCTATTAGATATAGTTGGTACACCGATCTGTAAATTTAGACTGTAGTAAACTGCTATAATCTTGTTAAGTTCTTCAGCAAAATTTAATATTCTTTGCGCGAGGGGAGCATATATTATATTTTAAAAAATATTTAATATTTTGATGTTATTTGTTTGCAAATAATTTTCCAATTTTTTACTAACTAAACGAAATATTACTAGGCGTACAAGTTATACCCACCAATACACGTACATTCAGAACAGTTTTCATCAAGCAAAGGTTGCGCGTATCGCGATACCTACACTCGCATAGTAGTCTGCCGCGTTCGCGATAGAAGATATGCACGTCAAAACTGTTACTCAAGGCCACACATCAAACCTTCCCCTTCAGTATAACAACGCAGCTCGGCGTTGACTGAATACTAACAGCAGAATTGCACGAGACGAAGGCAGATCCTTTACCTTTAGCTGTCCGTCGGCCATAGTTTTTATTTAACTTAAATTTTCTTTTCCGTCTGAAGAAGCAACCGTATTCCGTATCCTACTTCCATAATACTGCAAGAACACCTACTGGACCACATACAGGATGTTAGTTATTTCAAAATCCTGCTAATCCCTATGATACGGGGACGTATAATTTTGAAAACATTGGGGGTAATATTATGATTACCTAGAGCCTCGCCTGGAGGACGGGCTAGCGACGACGGCAGTGCAATTAGATCGGTAGTTGCACAAGACAAGGGCGTCAGCGATTCTCCCCACCTGCACTGAAGTGTGACAATATAATGCAAAGTATCGGGGGAATCGAAGTCTGTCTCCTTCAAGCCTTACAGCTGTCACCAGCTGGCAAGGATGGTCCTGGGTCGAGACCATCGACGTGCCGCCGTCCGTCGATAGCGGAGCTCATTCATCATCAGCCGCTGGCACATCATGTTACGGTGAGGTCTAAAGTGTCCGAAGGGTCACCCACCTTACAGTAGAGTATAAACTTAACCTATTAACTAACTAAACAGCCGTCCCCCTCCTATACAAATTATATAATGTAACTTTGTAGTATTCTGTAAACTATGTAGAGTAAAGCCAAAGTAAGTAGATTAACATATTTCATTTAACCGTAACCGTCACCTGAAGCATTATCCACTTAACTAATTTCAATATAAAGGGCCTACCTCTGACGACAGCCACCCAATCACTAGAAATCTTGGGTAAAACATAGTTAAATAATAGTTTTGTTGATTTTTAGGCGATAAGACCTGACAAATTTATCTTTTGTGCCCTGTTTCCAAAAATGTTTAACATACTATAATCACAAATCGCCTGTAAGAAAGGTTTAGGTATAGGCGTAAAATATAAATAATTTTAAAAATCATTCAGCGTATATTATAAATTAGAAAGGTTCTGTATTTTCAGCATTATGTAGCTTATGTTAGAACAACTAAATTATTTGAAATACGTATTAAATATCAGCCGTAATCTTGGAAGGTAGAATTAAACCATAAAGCTTTTGCTACGTTTCTTCCCAGCAACAAGCGATTACCTCTGATAGATTTGTCCATACAAAAGCATTGTGTGTGATATAACTAATTTGTTATAAATTAATAGGCTATGTCAGCAATCTAATTTGTAGGGGCAATAACTCCCTTAATTACATTAAGCAAAAAATTAGTATGAGTGTAGGGTACATGTTATATGTTTTTGATATGCAACTTTGACGGGCGACGGAGAAATACCGTAGAAGTGATATGGTGTGCCGAAAATGTCTCGGTGAAAAGTTATTAGACGAAAAACAACCCGAAACCAATTTGAAACCTTCTGTACTGTTTTATCGACATCATGCATACTGTTGTTAAACTGTTACGGCTATTGTAGAGCTATTTTTTTGGAAACAATTGAAAAAAATAAATAAAATGGCCTACAAAACTCACTATGAATTTTTTCACACCCGTTGCAACTTCAGTTTCAGGAAGCAAACGTGAGATATTTGTGAATTTTGTATCAAATGTGAAACAAATCTTGCAAGTAACCCAAATTATGAATGTTTACTGAAATATAGAGTCCATAAAAATAAAGCGGAAACTTATCAGAAGTTAAGAAATGCATACTGTTTAAGATGCAAGAATGAGCCAACAATCCTAGTCGTTGAATTTGATTTTACACAAAATTTGCCAATTACGAAGTTAACTGCACGTCACAGTCATACAAACGTTTGTGGTGGCTGTATATATTTAACATACGTATACACTACAATAACTCGTCTTACTTGTACACATTTACGGAGTCCATGGCAAAAAAATAAAACTAACTCAGTAGAAATATTTGTAATTGACGTACTGGAGAAAAAACTGCACGAATTCCTTCAAAATAAATAAATAAAACTGCTGTCTGATGCTGCTGGTGGGCAGCATAAAAACGCAATAATGACCAGATTTGTTGTTTTTTTTTTTTTGCTAGATTGTCCAACACTGAAATTACTCATTTGTTTCCAATCATGGGATACTCTATTGGCCAGTGCGACTGAAATGTTGGTGTCATAAAAACAATAATAAATCGCTTAGAAACGGTTGATACGTCAATGGCATACCTAAATGAAACGGTTCAGTGTATAATACATCCATCACCTTTCGAAGTGCTGTTTGACAGAGAAGCATTCGGAAACTGGGAAAAGGGGCTTCAAAACTGCTTCTAGAAGTCACCCAAATACAAAATGGAAACATTCAAAATCGAGTCCTATGTATGGATAAAGTAAATTTACTCACCTCATTATAGCTGGTCATTCCGCCTTTTCAACACATGAATGAACATATTTCACACGAACTGCTTCAAGACATAAATGCCAGCCTAGAAAATGTACCATACAACCCTGTTAATCCAAAAAGGCTGATGATGTCACAGCATTATTCAAGTACATCAGTGAATGTTCAAGAGCCGCCATTAAAAATTTATTTGATGAAAGCGGAACACATGTTGGTGGTTGTCCTTTACAATCAAGCTAAAAACCATTTGTACCTACCTGTTCAAAAGAAAAGAGGCAGACAAAAGAAACACCATTGAAAGTTTATAGTGGACTTGAGTACATTTCGTAATGGTGTCCATGAAGAGTGAACGTTTATTTGCAGTAGATAGGAAACATTATTTACGGTCAGTAATAATAATATATATTTTGTATGTACATTTACTTAATGTTTGTAAGAAAATTTTGCAGTACTGTCCATCAACTGTGAAAGTGGACAATACTCAATATTTACAGACAGAAAAGTAACATAACAGTTTTACTTTATATGTGCGTACCTGCATGTATTTAATGTGTATATGTAAGTACTCAATTTTTGTACTTGCGATACTATTCTTTGATTTCTGGCCTTGTATTGTGATAGAGAAAATATATAGCAACTTAAAATAACCTAACTGCAAAAAAAATAATAATTCTTTGGACAAAGTGCCTATTACTTACCTTTGAAAATCTACAATCATTTCATTTGTATGGGATGACGGTTTTAAAAGTTTTGAAAAAATAACTTTTACAATCATGAAATATCACGTTTATTGTAATCGACATTCTCAAGCTAACAGTAAATGCAAATACTGACGTAATGAACTATACAAGCGCATTCTCTCAAAATGCACTTTTGCACTATGGGTCCTTCTTTCCCAGGCCTACGCACATTTACATAATACACACTCACCCCAACCACAGATTATTTTAACTTGCACAGTTTTCATTCCACAATTTTTACGTCTAGTTTTGCTCGTCGTTACCTCCCTAGTCTGAACGAAAAGTGAAAATAATTATTTTTCACTTCCTATTACACGAAAATTTGTATTCAAATATATTGTGTATGGTAACACTGCGTAGAGGAAATTTACAAACCATCATAGTGTTGCTGTCAATGACTCTGTTATCATGTTTTTACCAATAAATTAAAAAATATTTATTTCTATATATTGTGTTAATGTCATCTCTGTTACTGTTTTTGGAAATGTAGCCGCTATATTAAATGTTATTGGCACCGTACATATACTAATTACAAACTACAAGACATCAACAATGCGACACATTTTCGGTATTAAGGAATTACGTATGAAGTATTTGTTGGGTAAATATATACATGTATACATTCTGTAGATCATTAGTTAACAGTTTGAATTGCGTATACAGGTTGTAACATATACGTGTCAATATTTTTTGGGCATAATTCTTACATCTAGAGCAACATGAAATGCAATGTGAACACATATGACCAAATATGCCGCGTGTCTACGCTGCAGGCCTCAGTACAAGACGTACATTGATGGCATAGCACCCTGGCTAAATCATGTTGCTGTGTAATGTGGTTGTAACTATTATTTACAGTTATATACCAGACGAGCAGGGCTAGATTTATGCATTCATGCCCCCTAGACCCGTAAGTCTCAGCAGCCCCGCAGTCTCTCTTCTACATCCTTCTTTACATATTCACCTCATTGTCCCATTTTCAACACCACATTATTTAAATTTATATGCTGTCCTCTCCTTAGGTGTTTTAACAGTAATAGTAATAATAATGACATACATTAATTTAAGCTTAACTGTAATGCAGTTATTCGAAAATTACTGTTATCCATAGAGCAGATACCATTAGTATAGAGATCATTCGTCAACAGTGAGAAAAGTAAAGCCATTAAAAGTTTAACACTGGTCCCTATATTGGCACACTAAAACAGTGATGGAAGATTCTTCACATTTTCTACTCGCTATAAGTAAGCCCCTGTGAAAGTTGCGCGCTAAGCCCGGGTCAAGTGGAAAATCTGTCCCGCAGAAGACGAGTCGTATTTAATTGTATGGTAAGCAGTGTTCGCTGTGGCGAAACAAGCTCTACAATTTAGGTAGAGGCAAGTAATTTGCCTCCCCCCACATTTTCTTCAATTTTTTCAAGTAAGAAATTTGAACTCGCTTTACAAATTTTAATTTCATTTTACAAAATCTGTAAGCAGAGATGTATGCAAAAATATTTTACCAGCACGAATACTTTAAACAGACATTTCCTTAAAAATAAAATAAAACTACGTGCCAAAGACTTGCACACGATAGTCATTATTATTTATAAACTCACGACACACTAACTTAATGTCAATAAATCAGAATTAAACATTAAATTACATTATTTACTAAATGTACTACGAAATAAATTTTTTTGTTTTACCATTTTTTCTAAGGCCAAATATATATGGTGTGATACCAAGTCTTCATTTAGGCGTTCTTTTAAAGGGGAGGGGGAAATGTATACCCTGTCCCCCTCCCAGTTGTTACGCCACTGATTGTTCGATGTAGCATCTCACAGTAACATGCCGACGACAGAATCTCTTATGTGCAAAAATTTCCAATATTTAGTTTGCAGTTGATATGGATATTGTATGGCAATATCTATAGAATTGCCAGTGTCGATTATGTTTAAAACGTACGAACAAAGAATAAAAGTAGAAATATAAAAGCTACTATGTGTAGGGATTAAAATATTTGGTACGACTAAAGCTCTTATGAGTGCGTACACATAGGAGATATTGTCGTGGTAACGACGATGCGATATATTTCATGTGGTCTGTAGTACAGAAACGGTGCGTTTTCGGAGCATTGTTCATGTAACATTCTTTGTTCCTCTAGGAGTGAAGAGATTTTAGTAGTACGGTTAGGTCTTTAGTGATGGTGAGGTGTGACATGATGTATGGAGCAGCGCTGTAATGAAGGGGCGGGGAAATGGGAGATCCGCGAGAAAACACGTCCGGCACGATTCCCACTTGCAAAAATCCGACCGACCCTGCCAAACTCGGTGGTGGGAGGCGAGCGGTCCAGCCACTGCGGCAACCGCGGCTCTTGCTCCTGTACGTATGGCAACTGTTCCCACAAAATATTCACATGCAATTCCGCAACAGCCTGTATTTCGCAATGACTACGCTCAAAGACACAGAGGCCTGCGAGTTTTGCAGGAGAGACTGGCGCCACCTCATGTCGATAGTTCCGTGCGATGGCATGTGTACACTAACAGTGATGGCATGAACAAACTACGGCGATGTTTACACGACCTTGGCTCTTGCTTATGAAACTCGATCGCAAGTGCTTGCAGGCGTGGCAATCACCTGCTTGTACTCAGTTCCTAGTGATGTTCACCACATGGCACGCATTGCTCGCTTCTGTTAGCGTTTCTCGTGACGCCTTTTCCTCTACCGGAGAGCTACTTGCCGAAGAACTCCGTAGTACGAGATAATCTAATGTTATGTGCTATGCTATATGTGTTTCATCCAGTTGCTTCCCGAGGAGTTTTCGAAAACTCACCTGTTGGAGTAGGGTAGGTTATCTCAGTTACGTGCTCATGTTCCGTCCATTACCAGGAACGTAAGAGTTAGTGGACACTAGCTTTTATTACGTTCGAGGCACGGAAACGAGGAGGCGACAAGTAGAATGTAACACGTCCGTCAAGTACCTCATCGCCTCTAGGCGCGAAGGACCAAACTAGCGTGCAGTGTTTTCGTACAAACAGTTTTTCAGAGGGACTTCAAGCGATGAACCTGTAATTTTATTTGTGGAAAGTGTCTGCTTAAGTTCAATGCAGGTTTCTAAGAATTGGTTTCCCGATTGCTGTTGATATTTTCTCAGCTACAACTACGTGAAAAAGTCATTTTTAGCACTTCTGAGGAGCTTGGAAATCATGTTTTTAACAAGCGGAAGGCATTTTTAAAATCATAGGGTCACAGTTTAATGTGATCTTCTTTTCGTAGACAAACTCATTGGAAAAAATTTTAATAATAAAGGCACAATCAAAAATACTTTCCGTACCACGCTACATCACGTCTCATGCGCCAGGTCCACTAACTCTTAAAGAACCGCTGTAATGCTTTTCAAGGTTTTAAGAAGGCGGGAATTCAAAAAGGCCTATTATTTTTACATGTTAAGGCACCCGCCTTGTGGTCGTATGTTTGTGTGAGTGAGGCACGGCGCCAAGGGCGATGTTGACCGGCTCTTCTGGTGCGGTATCGCCTCTACCTCAAGACACTGAAACAGGGTGCATTGGTATCGTAGATCACTTGCCTGTCTGGCACCTTCAGCGGTGACCCCAACTTTTTATTGGTGGAAAAGTTTTGAGCAAAGTCCATTGCATGTTTCTAGAGTAGTTTCTCACGAATCTCGTTGAGAAGTTTTCAGGTATAACAGATTTTAACAGCTGTTTTTAGCCATTTTGAGGGACTCCGAAATGATTTTTCATCGACATGATGCTTTGATACTGCCTTTCCGTCATTGACTGAATGATTTTTTTCGTACATTGACACAATGGGCATGTGTGTAACAGTTTCGTTAGAAGAAAGGTATTTACAAACACACTGCAATGCATTTTAAGAGTGTGGTCGGCGACGTCCTTAAATAGTTTTCTAAATGCTACGACCGCAGTGCGTACTTAATATGTTGTTTTGTTTAAATTTAAGTGTTACATTAGTTTAATGCTTGATTCTTCGATATTTTATGCATTTGGTTATGCATACTGTTTCAATTTATTCTCACAAAATGATGAAATTCATTTGCTATCCGCCACACTCTGCTCGTGAGCAGGGTAAGTGAAAAGTTGATCAAGAAGCCGTGAGTTGAAAATCCGAACACGGGTATATTTCACACGAGTAAAATTTCAAACATCCTAAATTTGAAATTTTGACTGACCTACCCTGTCATCGTGAGTTTTCGAAAATGCCTATTATGACTATTTGTGTCGGGAATCACTACAGTATATTGCGAAGAACTTGTTTCGTATCACACGTTTCCATGAACAAAATCGAAATGTCAAACTAGTTACCAGGTAAAAATAAATGCTTGTTTATTTAAATGAGACTGTCTTATCCATTTGCAGGCTCTTTAATAGCTATTTTAAATTTTTAAGACCTTTAATCATACGTGAAAAAATACATAAAAACCTTAAAGTTTAAATAAGTTGACAAGTGTCATGTAATTGAGTTTTTAAATTATTAACATATTGAATCATTACTCACGAATATATTATATTATTTGTTTAACAAATGATGATCTATAGAATAAATATTAGTACTTCTGTGAGCAATGACCCACCCAAATGGTCCTGCTGGCCCAGTGATTGCGCGTGCATTTTAGTAATATTGATGATAACTTAGCAAAGTCAAGCTGTTTCATTATCTAACTAACTTAATCAGTTAGTTTTACTCAGTGAATAGAGGTTATTTTCTATTCTCGAATTTACATTGGCGTTTTATCGGCAAGTCTAATGTTTTTATATTCTTGTACAACTAACGTCAATTTTCATGGTTTTGCTGTAACAGTATGCTAACGTTTTAAAATAGGTTTGAAACATTGTGGTATTGTATAAATTGTAATCTTTCTCTTCATCATCGATGTGGATTATATCAAATTTAATTTTAATGACTAGTAATACACGCTAAGAGTCAAATTCAAGAATTATTATAGCTCATTAATGTTGTCAGACGCAGCTTAATCATAACCAATACTATGAATAAATTACCATTAATGTGGTATTCAGCTACAATTTTCATAGCTTAACTCACGCATGCATTCAGCCGTCAACAAAATAGGAAGTAACAGCTTGGCTGACCATAATTCGCCTGACTTAATATTAGACATCAACTGACTTATTAGAAACGTTAACCGAAGAGATATGCGCTTTTTGTGTGTGCGGTTGTATCTGTGTGTGTATGTATGTATGTATGTATGTATGTAATTGTGCCAAAATTGAATTTAATTACTTTCAGCTAAATGAACCCAACTCGACAATGCCGTTCTTCTTAAGTCGCTACTTATTACACACAAAACAATTTAGACACGAATAAGTGTACCCATTTTCATGCCGGATGTAATTTGCAACTGGCTTTATATTAAGGTTTGTTTACTGAAGCGTAAGTCAAAAGCAGCGACAGGACTCATTGTCGACTTCCCAAAAATGGCACACATTTGTCCGACAATTTGAAAATGATGGAAACTTAACGTTATACATTTCGCCAGTGATGACAGAATCGATAGGATGGGGAAGTTTTCGTTGCAATGTAAACATATATTTGTTATTGTGAGTGTATCTTTTCTAGTCATCGTCTAATCTTATTTTAATTCTGTGCAGTTGGGTTAAGCAAAAGGAAAATTAAAATAATAAATAAAAAGTCATAAAAATATAAGGAGATGCAATTAGATGTCACAAAAATCTTAGTTTGTGATGTACTAAAACATAGAATAACTGTTATTATTTGATATTTGCAAAGCGAGCCTAAATCAATTTTCCAAGAAATTTTGATTGCTGTGAAAAAGTCACGTTCATAAAGAACAATCCAGAAGAAGCAGTGTTGTTAGGATGCACCATCACAGAAAAAAAAATTGTCTTTTATTTTATTTGGGTGCGACTGATTTTTTAAAAGTAAATCTTTATTGGATAAAGCTGTATGCAGTATTAGTTACGCACATGGGTGGATTCAGAGGGCGAAGTCCCCTCCTTTATGACATTTGATATATAGGTTATCTGTAAAAATTAAAAAATTTTTAAAGTGGAATATTATATACTTTTAGGAAATTCCTAAAATAGCAAACCCCCTTTCTTCGACTCTTGGTGTGAACATAGCTACTTTTTGGAAATGGGGCCCCCATCCCCTAAAACCTAGAGCTGGATCCGCCACTAGTTACGCAGAAACAATGCATTGGTGATAAATCCAATGTACATGTGAAATGAGTAGCATATAATTCACTCACATGCGAATCGTACTGCTTATGTTAGGTTAGCTGCACTATCGAAATGCTTGACGCCTTGACAGTTATGTCCGAACTCTACAACAATGTTGAAAAAACGGGCATACGAGGAAACTGATGCGTGATGAGGTTAGAAAATTACAAACTGTACCGAGCGAGATTGCGCTACGGTAACACGTTGGACTAGCTTTCGGGAGGATCTGGGTTCTATCCCCGACCCCGACTATCCAGATTTCGATTTACACTATTTCCCGAAGTTGCTCCAGGCGAATACTGAGATTGTTCCTTAAGTGTGTTCAAGTGCGATAAAATCATAATTTTATATTCTTATGAAATAGTTTTAGTTTTGTAGACAATATTTGTGGGTGCAGTTTCCTCTTACGAAACAATTTAACTCTCATAGTTTTCTCATAGCGGCGCGTCAAAGTCAAAATTTGCTTGTTCTGCTGCCACGCAAATCGGGAAAACCAACTGACTTGCTTAAGTGAAATAATTCACAGTGCAGTAACATGCCTTGGGCTACGTATTAAAACATTAAAAAACATGCCTTGAACTGAATTTATATTTTTAAAAAAATATTGGATATGCAATTTTTTCCCTGTACTTTTACGATTTTTTAAAATAATTCAGAACATTTCATTGTGGGATTTTAAATGTTTTATTACTTAGCTCATGGGATGTAGATTCACCGTGAATTATTTCATTAAGTAAGTCAGTTGGTTTTCACTGTTTGCATGGCAGCGTAACAAGCAAATATTGACATTGACGCACAGTTATGAGAAAACTGTGAGAGCTAAAATTGTTCTCTAAGAGGATATTGTACTCACAAGTATAGCTTACAAAACGAACACTATTTGATAAAAATATTAAAATTATATGGTTCTATCGCACTTGAACACCCTTAACAAAGGCCCGACTGACTCTTCTCATAACTCCCGCCATTGTACTAGTGTGTCACCGTTTCTAATCACCTCGCTGTCGACGACACGTCAAGCCCACTTACCTTACAATACGAACTATAAACTCCGAGTCTCTTGTATTGTGCATACAGTACATCCACAGCGCCACCATTAGTATCCCGTGCTTCCACCCGGAATGTTACGATATTACTTGCAGAAACATACACGTATTCGCAGTGTTCTTTAGGCCGGATTCCATTGACATTCAAAATCTACAAGTTCATTGGTAGTTTTGTCTTAGGGCTGGTTGTACCATTGACAGTCTAGAACCGAGATGGAAAGATCTTCGTTCTCGCTCAGTCTTTGGTCACATCCGAGTACTGCGTTGCACCAAAGTAATCGACCTAGTTTCAATTGAAGATTTTCAGATCTTGGTTCATTTTAGATATAGCGATAGTGTGAATGAAATACGTGTTTGTATTGGTTGCCTTTCGTTATGATGTCTGAGGAAATGATATTTTTAAGGAAATTGGTGAAATGTGATGTTTGTGGTGTGTCGTCAACCAGGCTTGTTCCTTACAGTGTATTTTTTCATTGAAATAACATTTAGTTGAATATTTAAAGTGACTTTTCATCCACTGCGTTTGTTCTCCGTTAGAAAAGTGAATGAAATTTGCCGAAATACATTTGCCATAATATTAAACTACATTTAAGATAATAATCAGAAATCGTGATTTCAGTGAAGTATAAAATAATTGCCATAATAGTCAGTGGAAATGCAATTGGATCCGATAAAAAAGTGCGTATTGTAAAAAATATCTTGATCAGAAACTGTTTCTTAAAGTGTTTCGAAGTGCGAAGCCTGTTCTATGTTATAAAATATGAATTGTATAATTATGGAACAATTTCATGTTTCACGTAACTTTTTCCATGATTTGTGTTGTTATAATTTCGCAGATAATATATTCAATTAACCAGTACGCACAGCATACACGTAGCGTATCACGAGTTCAATTCATACTGTGAGCTTAAAATTGTGTCTACCCAGATGTTGGAATGTTATTTCCGTAAGACCTAGACTGCAACAAAATAGTGAGCATGCAGCATTGTATGAATAACGAAGAACAGTCTAAAGAAAGACGTTACACATAAGTCCACATTTTCCTGCACGAATAAAATAAACAGAGCCCCAACAGTATTATTTCTGTTTGCCTTAAGTTACATAAAAAAGGTTGCAATGGCAATTTGACGATATTCTATTCCGAAAAAGGAAAGTGGCGTGTGATTGCATTCGTCATACGTAACATTGTTTTAAAGTGAAGCTATTAATATACAAATTACCGTGTAGCATTTATCCTTAAACAAATGATAAATTCTAAAAAAAACTACAGTATATTTTTGCA
Source organism: Medauroidea extradentata (assembly GCA_003012365.1). NCBI lineage: Eukaryota > Metazoa > Arthropoda > Insecta > Phasmatodea > Phasmatidae > Medauroidea > Medauroidea extradentata. Next base: position 3,152 of record PNEQ01042831.1, on the reverse strand, counting down.
AACAATTAGTGAAAATAGGGAAAAAATTATTCAAAATAAATAAATTAATTGGCTATACTACTTACAAGTGCATTTTAAAAGTTGCGCTGTTTATAATATTACTAGTGTTAACATACTTTATGTTGTTTAGCGTTTATTTAAACTACTTTTAAAACATAATTCGATGCACACAGATGTTTCATAGAGCGCCTAATTTTCCGACAAACAATATTATATTATCTGTAGTACTTATTTTCTTGGTCGGCATACTGTCACAGAGTAAATATGTACTTCTCTGTTATATCAACTATCCAAGATCATCGGCCTTGAACCACCGGACTCGACGAATCATAGTAAAGTTCATACTATAGTTCAAGACATGAACCACAGTGGTGCAACAGAAAGGAACGTTCATTCCTGGTTCAATACAAAGTTGATCCCGAGACCATGATTGTACTTAAGTGGTGCAACCGGCCCTAATCGGATGGCAAGGACAGCTGAGAAATGGCGATGGAGTAAGTGACTGATACACATTTTGTCTTGGTTTGGATGAAATTCGTCCTCATGTATAACGAGGCACTGGAAAACACTTAAATACAGACGACATTGTTGAGGAAAACGCTGCTTTATCTGGTTCCGTCATGGAGTTGGGAACAATAGACTATTATTCTCGGTATTCTGAGAAAAATTACAACACAGCAGTGTGGTCAAGAAGTTACGTGGTTTCTTGTGTTTCCTTATTCCATTGGGCGGTTAAAACAGGAAATTAATCAACATGATATATCTTACAGCACGGAAATCCCAGATCTGCATTCGCACTGTCAACACACACTATTAGCCAGCTCGGCTCCAGACTTAATGACATTAGATCATACATATAGGATGCTACTGTCCGCGAGCAAGCTCCGATTCCCTGGCGTGTATGCGTTTTTCGTCGTAAACGTCATGTACGCTACAGTAACATAGTAGCAAATACGTACTAACTTACGAAATTACTACAGCTAGTATGTGCATCAACATACTGCTCCGTTGTATCTTTACTAATGAAAAACGCTTTCTCGCCAGGGATTCGTACCTGGAACGCGAACAGTACATACAGTAGCAGATTCAAATTTTAACGGTTGTTTTTCCGCATGTGAGAATCGTGCCGAACGATTCCATTTATTGGAGGATTTTCTCGTGGATCTCCCGTTTCCCCCGCCCTTTCATTCCGGCACTGCTCCGTATTCACCTGATATCACCCCTCAGCTGCGCTAAAGACCTCGATGTTAAGCGCTGACCAAAATCTCTCACGCTTCATGACGATTTTAACGGTTGTCTGCAACATTTGGGCCCGGTTTCTCCAACCTCTGTTAACTGTACGCGTAAAATCTTCTGCTATTCCTCTTAAACAAATGTTTAGTGCTTATCAAGTAAAATCTTCTGCTAATCCTCTTTAAGAAATGTTAAATGCTTAACAGAGGTTGGTGAAACCGGCTCTCGTAGTAGCAGTCGCAACAACGTATGACAATATTCCATCAGCTTACACTTCCATGGCTTCGTGCAGGTTCGTATCGCCGTACGTATCCATGTTAGGACTGAGACAATTCACTAAATAACTTATCCTTTACAAAAAATATCCGAAAAAAACCACCCAATAGCCATGATATGTTTCGTGTTTTTGGTAAGTTTTATTCGTTTCGACCTATCTTCCTTGGTACGTCTATCATGTTGCAGTGGATATGTTTTAGAATTTATAAAATATTATCTTCGTATTTTTTCCTATTGGGTTAATTTTTTTGGTAAATTTAGATTTTGTTTTTACAGTTAGGTGAATAACATTTGCTCAACTTCTGAGCTTTGTAAGCACTACGTAGTAAATATGATAAATTCAAAGGCAAAAATTTTAATATTTAAACAGTAACTGATATCTCGGAGGTATTGTTGGAAAAAGATTCATTTTTTCATGCCATTTCAAATGCTATTACGAAATACTAATGAAGTGTTGGCTTGATAAAAAGATATCTGTTAACAGTCAGAAAATATGAACATACTGCTCAGATATTCATTTTCCAATTAATTTGAAATTTTCTCGGCTTAAGTGTTTAATGAAGGGGTATTAAATAAATGAATACTAGTCAGGTGAATCACATATAATGAAAACTGTGATTTAAAAGTCGTATAGTTGAAAGTTAAACTGGACACATTATCACCATGTATATACACAAATGGGCCATGGGAGAAGGCGGTTGAATGGGTAAAAATGTTCGGAGGTTCACTTACTGCAGGCAGTTTTGGGAGTGTATGCTGCAAAATTTTAATGATTTGAAGTTTTCACTGGGCGTTTTTTTTTTTTCGCCAGTGGCACTCCATAAACTTCACGTTTGATCGAATCCACTCTTAAGCTCGGAGAACAGCAAGTTATAGACAGATTTGGAGGTGTAATTCACTCGTGATTTCCTTACACACCCACAAAGAGCCAAAGCATATTTTCACTGAAAATGCAATTTTTTTTGCACCAAAATACTCTTAAGAAAAATTGTTATGCGTTTCATAACATTACAAGCAATTACACATACCATTACAATTATAAAGGAAACTACAATATTTTTAAAAGCTTGTTATCGTGAACTCAGATTCGTACATTTTTAACAGCATACCTTTCCATTAGTGTTTGCTTAAACATTATTTTTCAATTGCGTATACTTACGTAAGAGTCAGCAAATTCTTATCTTGGAATGCTCACACACATACCTGTACATGGCCTATATAAATACACATACGCGCGGATGAAAATGTCACGATTGTGCAAGTGGAGTGAGTTTAATGGAATCAGCAGATATGTTTGAAAGGAGAAAAGACTTAATTGAAATAATTACTAGTTACAAATCAGATAGCACGGACAACAGAGTTCCCAGCACAAGCTCACTGCTGGCGACAATCAAGTAGGATGGAGCAACCTACAGATGAATGCCGTAGAGCCATTGATTTCCTGTGAAAAAAATTGGTTGTCTGTAAAGTCGGTTTACTGACGATAGTTGAACGTGACAACGTCTTAAGAAAATACTGATGGAATGGTATCATTTTTCAAAAGAAAATTTTAATTTCATTTGTTTAATAGATTTGGATGTATATAGAGAAGGAAGTAATTGGAAATCACAATGAAATTGATCAAGTTATATTTATTTGTACGC
>PNEQ01042830.1:0-47378 GCA_003012365.1 Medauroidea extradentata | reverse complement strand
AGGCTATAGTCCAAAGAGGTTTAACTATAAGCAAGAAATAAAAAGGAAACAAATTTTGAACTATTTCAGGTGTTACGAAAGATTATTCTTAAACACGTTTTATTTTTATAGGCTTTCAAGGACGAATTTCCAAAAATCGTTAAATTACTTTTTAGGTATTTACTTATGTTTCATTATAAGACAAAAGCCACCTCGATATATCTAACGGTTTAGGTGATACGACTGATTAATCAAAAAACTGTTTTATTTTTTTACCGACTTTCAAAAACGAATTTTGAAAAATCCTGAAATTACTTTTTAGGTATTTGCGTAAGCTTCATTTTAAAGAAAAAAATCACTTCGATATCTCAGGTGGTTTAAGAGGAAGAGAGGATTTACTGTAAACGAATGAAACGGCTTTTCACCTCCTTAGTGTAAAAATTACTAAAAATCCTGAAATTTGTTTCTAGACATTTGTATTTGCGACCTAACGAAGTGAATAAGACGAAGATAGCCCGTCGGGTTCGAGAAATATCAAAGATTTGCAAAAAATACATTTCACCCCGTTTCACCACCTTAATAGCCGAATTTCAAAATTTCCTTTCTTAGTGCGCGCTAAGCCACAAGGGGAAACTTCCCTTAAAATTTCACATTTCTAGGTCCAGTAGTTTGGGCTGGGCGTTGATGATGAATGAATGAATGAGTCAGTCAGTCAGTGAGTGGGGCACTTCCTTTTATATATATATATATATATATATATATATATATATATATATATATGTATATATATAGAGAGAGAGATTTATTATTCGCGACGGAGTAAGCTTTTGAAAATATACGTAATTATAAAACGGAATTTCCCCAAAATATTCCGAAAACCAAATCCCTTGGAAGGAAAAAACCCTGAAAATTGCTTTATGTTGTTGGGCTTCTTAATCCAGTGTTAATTCCGGGAAATACTTAACACCCTTATGAAAACCCCCTCTACTTATATACAAGTTTTGAAGCGTCAGGAAATTCTAACATTTGGTGAAGATTTATTAAGTTTTCTACTTGTGTATCTCGTTGCAACTATATGTTCCTATAGTTTATGTTCAATACGCACTTATGGATCCGGCGCAACGATCACAGAGCCTAGATCCCAGGCAATACTGCGTACATATGTATTTCGAAGTTCTCAGATCACAGGCGACGCGACGGTGGAAATTCATTGTAAACAACGTGTAAAATGCCAGTCATAAAGTAACCAACAGTTCCTGGCACTTTACGCTGCAGACGAAACTTCATGTGTATTTTGATTTCAAATGGTGGGTCATGGCCATTTGAAACACGTCGAATATTTTATTGTGTGTGTGTCACACTTCCAATAAATCAACACTAACAAACTCCTGGAGGTAATTACTGACGAAAACATAACAATATAGTGAACTGCTGTAATGGCGTACACCTACCATTCTGCTCAGTGTAATATTCCTTCAAACAAATAATTATACTTAAGTGTTGGTAGTGATTATTAAGACATTTACGAGTCCAGGTAAGTATTTGTTTCAAATAAGGCCACGAATTCGGTGTTGTGCTTGTGATAGATGTGTCACAGACTTGTAACATGTTACCATGAAGTGTTACACGTCAACAGATATAACATACATAGTGCTGGTTGGCGTATGGGCTTAGTTATTGTAACATGCGAGCTGTTCAGCGTCTTTGCGCAGAATATGTCTCACACCATACGACATTTGAGGCAGATATCAAACGGCTTCGTGAAACAGGAATGGTGCAAGGCAGCGTAAGGTAATGCATGTTGCAATACAGTACGCATTTTGTCGTTGTTGAATTCGTCAGTAACGTAATGAGTATGTGCTCCAGGAAATCAGAACCACGATGCAGATGGCGAGCTTCATGATGTGTACAGATGTTGAAGGAGATGGAGAGATTTGAGACGCAGTCTCAACAAGTAGGCTACACATCCGCTGCCAGATTAGATCAGTTGTAGTCACAAAACAATCTGGAGTGGTCGCACTGAACAACTACACCACTCATTTCATGTGCGTAAAGTGCCAGATGTGCATCGAGATTATATCTTGCATTGAATTTCATTTGTGCAGTGGTAGGCCTATCTACAGCAGTGCGCATTCACTCCTGATTTTGCGTCGATTTTTCGCTGATAAATTTTTGCCACTCACAGGAATTCAATAAAATTCACAACAGATACATCTGGGCCTGTGAGAATCCTCTTGCCACAGACATTTTCGGTCAAAGGGCGGTTTTCTGTCAACGCGTGGAGACACGTTGTTAGGAATATACTTCTTACCCCAACAATCGAGTGCTATTGGACTTAACCTAGTATTTCTCACCAATACTTTAGTCAATAACTTAGTCGATCTGCCACATATCAGAGACGTAAGATCACCGATTTTTTTTGCTTAAACGAGAGTTCTTCCTTTTTTCTTTACATTTAATTCTGAACCTTAGATTTCAGGACCTCGTTGCTCTCTTAGTAATTACTTTAGAGGAAACATTATACCAACATTTTATTATCATCCTTTAGTCAGTAATTATCTCCCGGAGATTGTCGGTGTTGGTTTATTGAAAGTATGCTGCACATAATAAAAATTTTCGGCTTGTTTCAACTACCCGGGATCCACCATTTAAGTTCATAATGCACTCAAGTTCCGCCTGTCGCTATATAGTGCCAGGGACTGTTGGCTACGATGTTGCGAGCTGACTAACGTATACTGCACGTTGGCCGCGATGCTCACTGACTTCACTGACCAGTTATTTAAGTGATGTCAGCTAAAGTTCCGTTACTGCTGACGACTACTGGTGGTCACTGAGGTGATTTTCAGCTGACTCCTCGTGCGAGGCTACTGACTCCACTGTAGGGCTAGTAAAAACAGACATTGGCGCGATATTTAAAACACCTGTCTTCTAGAAAGATTTATAAACATTCAAATCGTCATGGCGATACATAAGAATATATCTACTACTTATAATCATATTTCTTGATTAGGCCTTTCTAAAGTTGCCATTGAAAAATATCAAAATTAAATTGATTTTGTTCTCAGAAGTATATTATCGAATAATTTTGTGAAGTAAAATTATTCTTATAAGAAAGTTATCTTTTAAATATTGTAGAAATTTATATTTTCTAGTTAAATTCTTATTTGCTTACAAGTTTTCTTTCTTACGAACCTTAACTAAATCAATTACGAACTGACAAAGGTTAAAAATAGCAGTGACGTACCACGATTAAAATTACAGCTTAAGATTCCTTCAAAACGAATTATGTTTTGTACTTTAAACAGAACTACAATGAAAGTAACATGTTAAATAATTCCAAAATTTTAAAAAGTAAGTCTTTGGCATTTATTTAAAACATATCGTTGTATTTGTCATTATCATTAAACTGCAGTATTATTTAACCAGATTAATTGAATTATTGTAAAAATATTGACTTTTCAGAGATTCATAGAAACTCTGGCAATAATTCTATAACTGTACCGGGAATTGATTTCTTAAACCGTATCCAATGAACTATACGAAATGATGCAGCCGGTGGCGGATCCCGATCTAGATTTATATGGGTAGGGGGGGGGGTCCAATTCCTAAAATGTATCTATGCTGACACCCCGAGTCAAAGAATAGGGGTTCGGGGGCACTTACCCGGAAACATTTAGTTTTTATGGTTCAAATGGTGCTAATTAATGCATTTCCTAAACAAAGAAAATTATTATAAAACTTTTAAATGTGTAATATTTTACAGATAAACTATACATAAAAGGTCAAAAGGGAGGAGGGGTCGGCCCCCACAGCCTTGCCTGCATGCAGCCGTCACATTCCTTACTAAATACAAAAATAAAATACTTTAATATTTAATGTACACCGTTAGAAAAAGTTTCCGTGAAATTACGGAAAATTACGGGCAAAAAAATCCTGAAGTCGTAAAACAACGTAGGCCTTTACTCAGTTTTGTTTCATAATGGAATCCTCCGTAAAATTACGGACAATCCGTTTTCCTCATAAAAATGGAATTTCTTTAAATTACTGGCACTCTATTTTCAAGAAATACGAAATACTTTTATTTGTGATATTTTCTCGAGATCTTGACATACCATTTATTATCCTGAACAATTTCTCAAATTTGCCAGTATCCTAATTCACAAACTTATGGTTCTCAAGCAGACACTTGAACCATTATACCATGGTGACACGATAGTCAGTAAGTGACTTCCACGCAGTGGTAAGAGACCAACTTTATAAGAGACAATGTTTGTTTTTGACATTTTGGTGCGTACCAGCAGGCACGAAACGCAGAGAAGAGCTGCGATTTTTTTTGAGCTGTGATAGGTTCCATGTTGTGACATATGTGGCCGCCCACTGCAGGATAGGTGAAGCGAGGAGAATATAAGATGTGTGTGGCCTCCTCGGAACACTTCAATCACTTACATATTCTTTTCGCGGCGAAGTGTAGACAACCAGGAAGCAGCGCTTCGCTTCTGTTATCTTATCTTGTCTTGTCTTCTCTTCGTTTCGCATCACCGCGCATTTACATTAACTCTAGAGGTAATAATGATAATTAATACTAGCATTTTCTTAAAGAAACTATATAAAAATATTAAAAATCGTAGAATCAGATCTCCATGAATGTATAGAAAGTTACGATCAAACATCCGTAAAATGTCAATATAGCCAAACTTCCGCAAACAAAAATTTACGGAACCCATTTCCGTATAATTACAGCCATTTTCTGTAATTATTTTCGTGAATTTACGGAAATTTAAAAAAAGCGTTCCACGAGCTGTCAGTTTATGTGAATTACTGTATACACTACTAATCTGTACATATAATTCCAAATTTAACGTCTTTATCGGTGCAGTACATTGACTGACGTTTACTGCAATTGCTAACTGAAAAAAATAGTTCTAGCTTTACCATATATATTCGGTTGTTCGCAGGAGCAGGGCTTTCGTTGTTCTAGGATTATAGGCATTATTCCAAATAAGAAGTCAAAATATCCGATAACTAAACCACGCAATCACTGTATCGTATCAAATGGATGGTTTGCCGTAGTAACTGGTCGAAACGTTAGACATAACTTTCATTAAAACTTGTACGTCAATGTGAAACTGTAATTAATGAGTCTGTTAAATGATTGCTTATTGCCATAAATTTAAACACGGTTTACTGCAGTACGGTATTATTATTTGGTGTGGGACAAAAAATACTGTTTCGTGGACATGTTCTGATGTGATGAAAGGTGCACCAAGCCATTAAGTATCTGTAAACATTTAATTAAGTACATCAATTGTATGTATGTTTGTTTTGTACTATTTATATTTCTTACATATTGTAATGTTAATTCACAGGAGCTATATTTCATTTTAAGTGTCTATTATTTTTTTATACTAGTATGCTTATTTTAAATATATTGTACCTGTTTGTATGTAATAGTCTGGGTGCTGATATTTTGTGACTGCAGCTCTTACTGATGTAAATTCAGTTATTCATAAGGCATGTATGCTAGGCGCATAATCTTAGTCACTGCTGCATAGAGACTGGTGGATGACGAAATTACCGTCGATGTCACTACCGGATAAAAAATATACTTGAGCAAAGTAGGTGTTCTGCTTCTCAGAACGAAGCAGGAATTTGCGGAACTCGATGAATTCCCAGAGCACTTTGGCATACTATGAGATAAACATCCAGAATAATGTTCAATTCCTGTTTTTTCCACTTTTTTACTTGATAAGGTCTCGACTTTAATGGAACGCCAACGCAACAAAAGAACTGCTTCTCCTTTCGTGAAATCGAATCGATGTAGGGTTGTATTATGCGCATATATACATTCCTATAGGCCTCACTATATATATATATATATATATATATATATATATATATATATATATATATATATATATATTGCAGACACATACACGCATAAACAGTACGTAAGAGATAAAAAAAACGCGCAGTTCGGTTTTACGTGACACCGATTTAACGAAACGCTTTTTATATTGTTTGGTGAAAAACTTATTTTCTTCAACAGTGACAGGACTTAAGAGTAGGGCCTACTGTGTACTGGTTTGAAATGTCCGTGTTTGACGCGTGGGAACAGCTGAGCGACAAGAGCCAGAGCACAACTCTCGACGATATTCACATGGTCTCTGTTCGCAGCGCGCTAAACTGGTGAACAATGTTTTCCTATGGGACTTCAAGAGTTGACCCCAAAATTTTATTTTTGCATAGTATGAAGCTAAGACCAATGCACGCACCTCATTTTGCAATTTACGGATTCAGGTCGTATTTTCAGAGTTACAGCAGTCTAAAAAAAAGCCGTTTTTTAGCAATTTCCAGAGGCCCACAAATCATGTTACTAACTGATAGGCCTACCGAATTTTCGAAAAGTGGCATACGTAGTTTCAAGTGGGTGTTCTTTTCACAGATAACAACAATAAGAATACGTTTGGCGGTTTCGCGTAAAATAGTATTCGCGTGACACGCCACAACACCGTCCAACGGTTGAGTACACAGTCCTCTTAATATCTTGGCGGCAAATCCCTTTGAGCTTCAGTTTCGTTTGATAATTGCTCATGGCTAACTTGAGCACTATTTGTTTAGATCCCCTATTTGGTTCATTCAGCAGCTGGCGCATGAACTGTATTGCAACGTGTTAGGAGAAAGGTTTTTTAAACGAAATTTTATCACACAGGTGTTCTATATCTTTATCTACAAAAAGAAAACATGTGAAATTTGTGTTTCGCTATTTTTTTACTTCTAAATATCATGCTTAGAATCATGGCATCAGGGCACTTTGAAACAGCGAAAAACGGCCTTTTCAGACTGCTGTCACTAAAAAATACCAACTGAAGTCGTAAAATATATAAGCATGTGCTGGACTATACTGTGCACTTTACGTAAATAAGAAATTAGGGGCATCGCCTACGTCCCATAGGACACAGGCAGCGACCCAAACCCTGCACACAATTTACGCACCTCGCGCATAAAGGCGACATAGTTGTTGACACACGAGCCAAATAAGCCCTTATTGACCACCTGTTTCTATACCTCTAATATGGTATCTAGCCCCTGCTGTATGGGACTCTTAAGGCTGCCATTTACCTTGGAGGCCTGGCGAGTTTAAGTATAGGGGTTTACATGTTAAATTATTTTCGGTGAGGCTCCTGTGATGCAGCATCAATTGAAATCTCAATAAGTTCTGTGTTTTGTTTAAATGACTGACATTAGATTAAAATTAAGTGTACTGTATATTCTCTATGTTGAAAATGTCTTTGATTATTTTGATATAATGCAGGAAAAACTGTCTTACTCTTTACTTTTGTGTTATCAATCTTTTCGGCCCTAATTATATCCTGTTTTGTGGTTGTTTAATTTGTTATAAGTATTATTACTGTTTTTATGAAATTCGGGACAGATGTATATTTTATTTTCTGGATGTGTAGATTTGTTTATTTATTATTATTTTTAAGAAGAATGATTGAATTATAACACACTGTACTGGACTTGACTACTACATGTCTGACCTATGAATGTGGTGGCATTTTATGATTCGTATGATCTGGCAGATCGAGGAAGCATGCTCCAGAAGGTAAATGTGTTTTATACGTGTGTAGGTGGATTTTTTTATATTTCATTTCGAACTGCTTTTAAAATATTATATAATTAGCATAAAGACATTGCTAGTGTAGAATGATAACACACCCACCGGATCCCTGTGATTATTTATCTACAGTCTTGTGATTAATGAGCTAATACAGGCACAACAGATCTATTACTTTCCCTTCGCCTTCAGTTAATGGAATTTCTAACAATGTTTGTCATTGCAATTGTTATGAACAGACATGAATGTGGCATTAGGGTTATATCTGACAGGATTGAGTTTCTACTTTTGCCTATCAATATTTCTTTGCTGCACTCCTTCACATGATATTGATGACGGGCAGTGACAATTTTCTGTACTGAGAAGGGGTAAGTATTGCTACACGAATGAAATCATGATAAAATATAGGAGAAGGAATTTTCGAGTGTATTTTGAGAAAGGAAACGCTTATTTGCCCATAGTTTTCAGGATACTAAAAACAGCTCAAATTATCCTGTAGCAGTATGGCCTACACCGAAATGAACAAAAAAGTCAACGATGACTTACAAGTTGGTTCAACAGAAACTGAGCTGAGTGAGTTTGACAAGCGACGATCTCCGCCACTAGTTGCACTGAAGTCTCTAATTAGTCTAATAAAATGAGAAACGTTTATAAAATTAATGTTTACTAGACGGTTAAAAAAACTTGATTAAATAAAAAAGTATTGAAAATTAAGCTTCTCAAATTTTATTCACAAAAATAAAACAACTTCCATAATCACGTAAGCTGCTCTCTAAACCGAATAATGCACCTTATTTCGCTCTCTTAACGACACCAACCAACGAGCTGCAGAAACGGTCCCTTGCCAACCCAATAACATTGAGATTCCTAACCAGAAGAAGAGCTAACCTTAGTTTTGGTACGTTACGATATCAGCGATGTTTGATTTACGAGTATTTTTCAGGACAGAATAAACTTTTACGATAACGTATTCTAGATTCAAAAATTAGCCAGCCATTGCTCAACGCAAGAAAAAAATAGCAGCCTAATACTCTTCCCGAAAACAATTTGTGTTGTTTTGACGTTTAAAGTTTTCAGTGGTACGCTGTTACTCTCGCAATGTGTTTGCTATGCTTTTAATGAAAAATATAGCAGTTTCTTTTTATTTTATCATGACGTTACATAATTTTCTGTTAAAGTACGGCGAAGAGAAAGAACCGCTGTTAGAAAATGCGAAAATATTGCGTAATAAGATGGTTACGAAAGATACGCAGAATTAAAGTTTGTCTTGTTTGCACATAGTAGGCACATTGCAATTAAAACTTCAGAAATAAAATTATTTTCTTTTTTCGTATTTATCCTTAACTGTATTTCTGACGGTAAATTTTACGGTGAATCAGGGCAATATTATTCAGCGTATTGGTAATTTGAAAATTCGTGAAATTTATATTCGTGTTGCAATTAACTTTGTTTGCCTCTGTTTTATGCACAATGAAAGAAGAAGTGACGGAACATTACTAACATTGTTAGGAGTTGAAAAATATATCATTCACAAATGAAATAAATCAATTTAAGACATGATTGACCGAACAAATCTAAAGCGAGGATTTGATTCAACCAGCTGCAGTTTCGGTTTTACTATGTGCATGTCGATGAAATCATCTGTCTTTGAACAAACAGCGCGCTATACCTGGGCGAATGGAAAACTAGCGATGTAAGTTTGCTTTACATTTCGTCGACAGCGAGGTTATTAGAACGAGAAACTTTACACAAGAACAGGAGCTGGGAGAGAATTCGGCCATGGCCTGTATTACGGAACCATTCCAGCATTCAACCGGAGCGATGTTAGAAAGTCATGGGAAACCGAAATCAGGATGACAGGAAACGGGATTCAAGCCAGGGTCCTCCCGAATGCGAGGTGGAAAAAATGTTGTCTGGAAATCCGAGGGCACTGTGCCGTCCGTTTTGGAATCGTGTTTCAAAAAAATTGTGTTGCCACTTAAGCATTTTGAATGGAACTATACTCTATCCACTCTAAGGTTGCAGCAGAAATAAAAATTGCTAAAGAAATAAATCAAAGCAATTGAGTTGTATCTTGATTCTTCGCATTGTGATTGTACCGTAGCACAGTTGCATTGTATTTTTCAATATTTCAAATGGAACTTTTGCTGTGTAAAAATTTTATTGTCATTCACTTGATCAAATTAGCTGCAACCTTAGAATGGACGGAGTATATACCAGCGAGGTGGTGCAACGGTAGGTAACGCGTTGGACTCGCATTCTGGAGAACCCAATTTCGATTCCCGGCTCCGGTAATCCTGACTTCGGTATTCCATGACTAGACGAATGCTGGGATGATTTATTAACGAAGGTCATGGCCGACTCCACTCCCATTTCCTGGTCATCTGTCGTGTGCTATAACATCCTCGCCGTCGACGCGGAGTTAAGCCAACTAATTTCATTCAATTATGAATGCCACGTACCCTACTACTGGCAGTTGTAAATATCGCCGGTAAATGTCTATATATGACCTGTGACATGCTTCATTATAAAAACATTGTGTTAACAGCTATTCTGATGAAATGCTTCCTAACCTGTACTCATGTAATACTTTTGTTTCTTACGTGGAATATACACTAAATTATTTGACCATGGTAAACAGATGTTTCTAATTAGGAATGACGAATTTATCACTCAGACCATCTGATCGCTGTTACTGGCAGACAATTTCGAAAGAAACGTAACTACAATCACACCTCAATACTGTATAAATTAATTTTTCTTTTATAACAATACTCAGCTCGGGCCAAGATTAGCGCAGTGGCTAGCGTACTCGCCTCCCATCAAGGAAATCCGGGTTCGATTCCTGGCGGGGTCTGTCCCCAGATTTTCGCATGTGGGAATCGTGACGGATGATGCTGAGGGTCAGCAGGTTTTCTCGGGGATCTATAGTTTCCCCCGTTCGTTCATTTCGGCGCTGCTTCACACTCAAATCATGTCTCTCACACCAACACTGAAGACCTGGATGTTAAGAGGCCGTGGTACATCATTCAACGCTAAAAGCATTAATCTATAACTGTAAGTTTCTTGAAGCCAATTTGCGAAAATTAAACAATAGCAATCCTAGACAATAGTTTTAGCCAACGTTTTAAACAATATTGTTTCCAGTGTTACGAACTACTGAGGCACAATCTCTGACGCCGGAAGTTCGTGCATTTAACTGCGGCGCAAGAGATCACGTGTAACTAATTAGTAATTCTGGATAAATACTTACTCATAAAGTTGGCAAATACCATTATCTAGGATTGTCATTGAGTGTTTTGTCCTTATTGGCTTAGAAAAAAGCGTAGAAATCAATTGATGTTTTCAGCGTTTATTTATCTACCACGCACTCCTAAGTGCTGGCCAGTATAACTTCAGTCAACCAACATTAAGCTAATTTAATGTAAACTGATAATATATTGTGATATATCTTAATATCGTTATAAACCACTATACGGGTTTCACAAAGTTGGGAAGAATATGTGCACCGAGTTAGTTCACTAGGTTACCAACAGAGAGCAGCATATGTAGTTTCAGCAATAAGTGACCAATATAACATTTATAAAAATACAATTATAATTATGAACATATTTCTGTTACTGAAGTTCGAAGTCTTCGTACTACGAAGTAGGGTAGGTTAACACTACTTGTAAACGGTGAACATGTACATTTTATTTTACTCCTAAAGTATCCGTGCAATGTATGAAATTAATGTCACCAAAGTTTCTAGTATAAATGCCTCGTTGTAGTACCATTTTTGAAAAAGGGCGATGTCGGAACGCTTTCTCTTCACTGTGTTGTTTTACCAACTCACCATGGATGCAACTCTTCTAATGCTTTTCCCAGCCTCGGCATCAAGTATTTATTTACTCGTTTCGGCATGCTCTACGATGTGAGCGAGTCAGCGTGTGTAAGATGGGATAGCGCGTCAGGTGGCGAGGCGACGTACCGGACTTCGAAGGCTAACCTCAACCAGAAGAGTGCGGCTGTGAAACAGATAGAGTGGTATTTGACTATCTAGCGTTAGACAGTCGGAGTTAATAGGACACAGCATAATATGTATTCCCGTATTTATTATGTTTGTAATATATCAAACAATGCAATTTTATGATGATATTTTAAACTTAATCGAGCGTATTTTATGAATCTTTTTTTGCAACATACTCTTTATGTTAGTATAGAGACATAATTTTATTTGATATATATAGCCTATACATATATTTCATTAAAATATTTCAAACGGAATAAAATACGCTTAGTAATTTAAGTATTTTAATTTATTTACTATTCCCCGAGGAAATAATTATTAGAAAAAGTGAAAAGTCGAAAGTATAAAATCAACACGCTGATTTTCGCTCGAGCTTAAAAATACAATGCTTCTGAAGCTTTAACAAGAAGCCAACTAATTGAATAACAAGACAACATTCCTTATTGGCGTGTCGCTCGTTAGTCCATTGGCAGTGGGTTGGTACATATATTTACACAGTATATCGCAAAAAGTTAAAATAATTTCACCGGAGTTAAGGGTATTATCGTGATACATTCTTCTCGAACTATGAAATGTATGTTTCAGAAGATTACAATGAGCGCGTTCTTGCTAAAGTGAAATAGATTTCCTCAATATAGCCTACTTCGGTAAGCAATGCCTCGTCTTTCTCATTGTAGGAGTTTTGGGAATCGAAGAGTTACAGTAAAAACGATTGTCGACTTGCATTGAAACTGCCAATAAAATTTATTTCGATGATAAAACTCTTACTTTGTCGAATATTTTCAGAATGATTCCTTCAAGATAGATATGTATATACTTTTACAAAAATATATTTTCTTTGTGTAAGACGATGTTGAACTCACAATAGAACAGCGTGTTTGCATCTTCACGCGACTTCTGAGGAGTTTTCCAGAATTGAATTTTTGCTTTGAATATATCATTGTAATGTATGCGGAATACTGCCCACATATTCTCGGACGCCCTCGAAAGTTCCTCGTGAGTTTCACGGTCTTTTTTAAGACCGTATTATTTGTAGAAAGTTTTGTAGAAGGAGAAGAGGTGCTGTGACCATTACTGTGTTTTCTCTACTGAAAAGTATTGATTCCTAAGGCATAGAAAACGTGTTTGAAAGAGGGCGGTATTCCCGGTTAAGTCCAGGGTTGCAGTCGTTTCATCTCCGCGAGAATTCTTACTGAAGTTACGTCTCGCGATGTTCTACTTGAACCGAAGATCATCACTACAACTCCTACACGAAGGTCCCTCCTGCAAATAATGGATCAGGGAAAGGGAAATAGCCACAATGTCGCCTGAAATTTGGATGCGAAATGTATTCCCGTAAAAGGTTCAACGGACTCCATGTTCTATAACTCAACGTGAGGTTTTGTGTAGCAATATTTTGAATTCTCAGAAGACGTTTGAATACTTCACGTGCATTTTCAGTTACAGGTTTAACAGTGCAACACACTTTGTGAACATTAATACCGCAAACGACGGTTGTAAGACCAGTGCATCCATTAAAAACCCGTAATTTATACGATTATGTTAGTATTTTTTATTATTAATTGGAAATTTTTATATTGGTTTTATTCAGTTGGCACTTGGTGAATATGAAAATAATATACATGGCATACAAGGTCTAAATACTCACAAAACATAGATTTAAAGCACTGCGCCTGCATGTTAGATAATCCCTCATTGAGTATGTTACATGGGTTGTATATCAGCAGGCGTTACTTTATTAACTTGTGAAAAGACTACGAAATGAATTTCAAAGAGAACAAATGCCCTAAGAGTGTCAGGCAAAGGCAACCCTTTTTGTTACAGAATTTTTTGTTTAATTTATCAAAAAATTTTATGAAATAGCTCGGTTATCACTTTTAGAACAGTTAAAATATCTCTTACACGGATTTTTATTAATGTTATAGGGATGATTTTACAAAGTGGAAACCAGCACAATACTTTTAACAGCTTTGTTCAGGTAAACTTGGTACGAAAAAGTTGTCTTAGATATCACGTAGTTTCTTATTTGCGTTCCCAAAAGCATTACCAAACCTCTTACTTTAATGGTGCGTATCGCACTTAATAATAACTTTAGGCTATAAGACGTGCGTGTTTTCGACACATTTCGTCGCCAGGAATCTTCTCCCGAGAGGTGTGGGTTTAATTAAGAATCATCCTGTATACAGGACGTTTGGTAATTATACGTACAAACGAAAGGGGTGTGTCGAGGACGATGAAACAAGCAAATATAGTCAATAAACGTAAGTCGGAAAAACGACGGTTTTCCCGTTACGGTGTATGGACATGTGTAAACATGGCAATGTTTTGAACGTGTACAGGAGTCGATGAGAAGACGTGCTGAAGCCAGCTTTCACATGAACGGCGCCCATTTCGAACACTTGTTGTAATGTCTTCGTCCATATGTGCAGCATTTTGACGTTTTGATCCTCGGGAACACTCGTATTATAGCTTTCCTGTCGCAACGTGTAATGTGATATATTGGGAAAAGTATTGGTTTACGGAACTATGCTTATCAGCATTATTTGCTGGTTTCATCGTCCTCGACAAACCCATTTCGTTTGTACCTATAATTACAAAACATTCCTGTATAAGTACATTGTTAGTTCGAAAAACACCGACAAAATCCGGCAATTTATTTCTTTTGAAAAATAAAGCAGGAAATATATGACACTTTGTACGCAACAGTAATGTTATGGTAGTAATTTGCCTTCGAAAGTTACATTTTAAAATTATAATTTCCGCACAAACTGGACACTTATCGACGCAAACTGACAAAGCACAAGATATTACTTCATGACAATACGGCCGACCAACCAACAGTAAACGCCAGTTAATACACTCAACCCTTATGAAAGTAAAACGTGTGGCCACCCTTTTATTGCTGACATTTTTTTAAACGTCAGAATAATGTGACATTTAAAAGTTAATTCTTGGGTAATGTGAACTTAGTAATAAAAAAATGTCTTCTTGTAGCGACTGTCTAAAACGCATGCTGTTTGGGTGAGGTGACACAGAGCTTAGCACATAAGCAACACTGCGTACACGAGTGTTCTATCCCTCAGCGCCGCACTGACGATAGTAGACGTTCACTATAAATGTCATGTGATGTACCTTAAATAGTACACATAACCGTAATCAACACTTTGTTCCTGGCTGAATTTGTGCGTTTAGAAAGATAAAAGTGTGCAAGTGAAACAATATGAGTAGATATGGTGAAATTTCGCGAATTCAATTACCTTCCTTTTTCGAATAAAACATTCTATGCGTACTCAAGTCCCGACCATTTGTCCACTAGCTGCTACTCAGTGGAACAGCAGACAATGAACGAATAGACAGGGCTTGAGTATGCATAGTATATTTTATTCTAACATGCAGGACTTTGAATTCGCGAAATTTCGCCATATATAAATATGAGTAGTTTATCTCAGTAAAGAAGAAACACCGCGGATTCCAAGAAACATTTATTTTGCTGTGCAGACGAAACCATACTAGCGACTCCTCAGACGATGAAAGAAACCTCTTTAAAATTAATAATTTGTTCATTGAAAATTCCAGTGATGTTTACCAGGAACAAGAGTTTTGGAAAATATATCCAGTGATAACTAAGAGAATAAAATTAATTCACGCAGTAAATTTTAAGTTATATTCCCGTACACAATTTTTATATTGTAAAAAGGACTATCACAGAGTGTGTTACACAGTTAAACCTGAAACTGAAAATGCACGTGAAGTATTCAAACGTCTTCTGGGAATTAAAAATATTGCTACACAAAACCTTACGTTGAGATATAGAACATGGAGTCCGTTGAACTTTTTACGGGGATACGTTTCGCAACTTATAACACCCCTCTTTTTGCGTCGGGGGTTAATAATGCTCTTTTCACAATTAAAATGTTTTTGAGATTTTATTTGGCAATGCGTAGTTTTATAACATGTATATATGATAGGTTAAATTGGTTTGACATCTCCTTAAGTCTACAGTTGACGATTAGTGAAAAATCATATAACCGTATTCTTCTCTGTACTGATACAACTCTATATTAATTTATCTCTACCTGAGACTAGCACTGAGTACAACACTTTTTATTCAACTTGGTTTTAAATCACTTTGGGTCGAAGCAAGCAAACGTACTGAAAACATAGTGAACCATTGCCGTATTCATAGGAAATGCAGGATATACGTATTCACGGTTATATAAATTGTGTAACAACCAGAGAAATATATACAAGGGTTTATTTACAATCCGCAATTATCCGCTATAAAATGAATGTTTGTTTCTTTTTTTGTTCTTCTTCTATGCGTTCCTATAACATTCTTCCGATTGAGATAAAAATTTGGTGAGTTGTTGCCTGTGCGCCCGCCACGGTTCCTGAAAAAAATAAATAAATAATAAGGGGGAGTGTTGAAAATCGAGGACGGTGTAGATGTTCAGAACGGGGCACCATTTATTTACTATGTGAGAGCGAGTGAGAGAGATTTTTGTCAGCGCTGAATAAATAAGTCCTTAGCGCCGGGGGGGGGGGGGATGACATGATGTGAGTATAGAGCGGAGCCCGAATGATAGGGCGGGGGAAACGTGATTCCCACATGCGAAAATCCGGGGACCAATCCCGCCGGGGATCGAGCCCGGATTGTCTTGGTGGTAGGCGGGTGGTCTGACCACTCGGCCACTGCAGCCCCATTTACTTTATTTATTGGTGTCAGTGAAATATAGCGACTGTGCTTGTTAGTCACATGGTTTGTTACATTTGGCGGAATTACACAAAGAACTAAGCAATGCCTTAAGAGTTCTCATTGTATTAATTATGGTTTAAATGAACTTAAATAGACTGGATACGAGATAGTTGACGGGAATATTTTCCAATTCCCTAAACGTAGCAGTTTTCGTTAGCTCAAACTGTGTTGTCTCCGAGTCGTTTGTGTGATTTTATTTGCGGTGACATTTCTTTCCATTTACTGGAATTTTTGTTGTCTTCCACTGTTTTAATTGTGAAATTCTCCCTGCTTTTCATTTTGTCTGTTTTGTCTGTATCGTTGGCCGGGAGAAAAATATTCGTGCGGTTAAGTTAAAGAATGTGTCTCGTCGTTTAAATTGACTGAATTCCTCTGATATTATATTTTTGAGGTTTGTTTAATAAATGCAACTTTTTTATGTCAGTAAAACTTAAACAATGGCGTTTGTTTAGAAAGCCATTCTTATTCTGACTGGATGCGTCAGCAAATAAATCTCAGCATATTCTTTAGGCTACATGTTTTCATACACAAATTGATTGTCAGCTGTTATTTTCGCTTGCACGGGTTTGATATCGGCAAGTTTAACTTTTATAGGTAACATACCTTTGTTCGATAACACATTGCTGTGAGTTTTGAACGTTGTAGCACAGTAACATTATATTTATATTAAGCGATTTGTTAAACGTGCACTGTCAATTATTTTTGGTAGCAGCAAACGTTGCATTTTATTTGAAGTAAAACGACGTGTTACTTGGCAAATAAGTAGCATATAGATTTCCTTGGAATTATCAGAGCCTTGCAAACTTCTGGCAGCGTCTCCCACTGGCCGACAATGTCCCCTGCCACGGAGAATGTTTCCACGGTAGAGTGGCCAATCTTCTGTGAAGGGGCCATACACATAAATGACATCACATAAAGGTTCGTGGCCAATAGAATCACAGCGCGTGCTCTGGTATGTGCAGAACTGTGAAGTTTAGTCTGTCACGAGATAATGACGTGAACTTTGCACGTCTCTAGGAATTATGTAAGGTGAATACGATTCTGGAAAATCTGCTACACTATATAAGCCGGTGTAGAATGTTCCAATTACTCTGCAACAGTAGCAGACTATTCATACTAAAAGTAGAACGTTTTAAAGCCCTTGTCTTTAATCTTAAATCCATTTTCCGAAGGGGCTGCGGTGGCCGAATGCACAGACCATTCGCCTCCCACCAAGGCGATCCTGGTTCAATTCTCGGCGGGGTCAGTCCCCGGATTTTCGCATGGGAATCGTGCCGCACGATACCGTTGGCCGGCGGGTTTTCTCGGGGATCTCCCGTTTCCCCCGCCATTTCATTCCGGTGCTGCTCTATACTCACCTCATATCACCCCTCACCAGCGCTAAAGACCTCGATGTTGAGCGCTGACCAAAAATATCTTACACACTCACTCCATTTTAGTTTCTCACAGCTTGTTGCACGTGATTAAAGAACACAACCCGAGTGTTTTACTGGTCTCAAAAGTTGAAGTTTGGTGATACAATAGAATATAGTTATTGGTTACTATGTCTGTACAGACAGAGCCTATGTTTGTTCATATGACCGCGAATAACCAACACCTGGCCTACTAGTACATGGTGGGAACATACGGTTAACATGGACCTCACACGTTCAACTAGTAGCTAGTTGTATGACTTCAGAGAGCCACCTCACTGTGTGTTAGAAGCTCAGAAGTGACGGTGCTATATGCAACCTAGAAACGCGCATCAAAAACCGCATCGCCACAACAAGTCAAGTGTTGGACAAGCGTGCTAGATTCCTGCCGATCAATTTATACTGTCAGACTTTGAACGGCGATAGTATAATTTTGTTGGTGTTTGCAAAATTCAGTGCACGTTTTTTATCTGAATTTCATACAGATCCGGTTAGTGCAGTCGTTTGGGGTATCTTTGTATCATTTTGGGGAGGTATTTTCTTTGTGGCATTCAACTAATATGCAAAATTTAAGATTAACACATTTATTAATCTAGAACACAACCGTATTCTCAAATTCTAAAATACTTAATTTGAAATTAAACTAGGCTGGTGGCACAAAGTTGCCCTGGACGGTACAAAGTTACCCCAATTGATTGTATGTTTTGAAGTACAGCAGAATGAAAAAAAAAAAAAAAAAAAAAAAAAAAAAAAAAAAAAAAAAAAAAAAAAAAAAAAAAAAAACAGTTTTCAGCCATGTCGGAGGGCTTAGAAACAGTATTTTGTTTAAATGAGAACGGTGTCTTAGTGGCATTCCGTAAGTGTACGAAGTGTATTCTCTTTTCGTACATTGGCACAATGAATGCATGTGGAATAGTTTAGTTAATAACAGTATTTCCCCGCACATAACACACTTAAAGCGCGTGGTAGGCACACGCCCTTAACGTCTCGTCGAGTTCATTTAGGACAGAACTATTGGTTTTGACATACAGGAAACAGTGAAGGAATCGACCATGGTCTGTTTGAGGGAATACTATCAGAATATGTCTGGAATGATTCAGGAAAAAACACGGCAACTCAAACTTAGGATGGCCAGTCTGGGAATCGAACTCGGATCCTTCCGAATACGTACACAGTGTTTTATCACTGCATCAGCTAACTCGTTGACAATAGCAAGTGATAATTTTGTTTAGCAGGCTTCAAACTACGTACTTCGTAACATTTTCTCTTTATTATCGGATCACTGTAGTTAATCTCGTTAGGAAAGGTGTATTCATTGGAGCCCAGTTTATTTGTTTTTAGAATAAGGGCGTATGTCATTTAAATGTGTTTAAATGTATGTTTATATTTTGCAGCATACATACAATTATATACACACACTTCAAGCATTATTAATGAGTGCAACCACCTTTAGAAATTTGTCAGTAAAACCAAGAATGAACTGTTTGTGTCTTTGAGGCTGTATTGGCTTATGGACATACGCCATTGCTCTTGTTTTGTTGACCAAACTTGTGTTAAAAGATAAAGTACAAAAAACAGAAAAACAGATAAAAGCAATCCCAGAGTAATTATGTCAGTTTTTATTGTATTTTTTTTTTAACTACGAGAATTCAGAAGATAGAATTCAGTCAGATGTCGACAGCACCAAGTCACAAAAGATAGACATAAAAATACCAGATTCTCAATACAAAAATATGGAATAAGTAAAAAAGTAGTGGACAACAAACAAATGACAGATGACAACACGACACAAGTTCAATTCAACGAAAAAAATGCAACGTTTCGGGAGTTGCAATATTTCCCCGTCTTCAGGCTGGAGGCACAGTTGGTAGGAACACCAAGATGCGAAGCATTTCACTGCGCGTACGTACATTTCCCTCACGTTATGCTTGTGTGTATTCTGAATTGTCAGTGACTTAAAATTGTTTATGCATTAATAGACTAAAATTTTAAGCACATCGTTGGGTTATACGACATTTTAATGACTGTAAAAATGCGCAGAAATACTTTCTGATTCCGAACCAAAATTACATTACATTGGTGACCTACATTTAGGAAAGAGACAGAACATGAGCACAGAGGCATTTAGATGCAGAAATATTAAATGCAGCCAACAAAATACGATAATTGTTTTTTTTTTTTTTTTTGGCCGAGGAAAACGTTTCAAACACTATCCGTTAGATTGGCGAGTATCTGGAGAAATGTATTTTTGATAAGCGTAAAGAACAGCTTTCTTCTTTATGAAGCGTGGGTGCATTAGGAAGAAAACGTTTCGTTAAAAAAAAAATTTATTCTCCCCAAAATTAAAGTTTTTCAGGCAAAAATAATGAACAGACTAAAGCAATTCGCACCTTAAAGTAGAGAGTACAATTTTTATTTCAAATTCTTAGTTGAGTGTGTGACTCTCTAAACTTCCGTATTAAGTAAGAACTAACGCTTTAAAATTTCGGATGGCAGACTTAGATACGTAGTGGTTAAAGTGGCTTACAAGTTCTACATAAGAAAAATATTTTCGCTATAGGAGTTAAGTTGCCAATTGGTTTATTTAGCGGCAGTTATTTCAACAGAAACGCTTTCAGAGATTACGAAAGGAGAAGTCAGCAATGTGAAGGGATATGACAGTTATTTTCTTGGACAAAAGGAACTGCATTCTTCGTGTCCTTTCACCAATCCAATGACTAGGTGAAGTGTCAAGTTATCTTGTTATTAGGTCATATGATTCTTCGTAATCTCAAAATTCACGCACTGCGTTCTTCAATTTTAATTTTAGTTTTATTCGTTGACTATTGCCTAGTCAGGATTTCATTGATAGGAAGGGACGTTAGTCTACTTAAAATAAATGTATTATTATCAAATAGAAATATTGTGTATCCTTTTCACTCATAGTTTTTGTATTATGCTACTTTATTCACTGTTAGGGAGTGACTTAATTTTTGTATGTTTGATTATACTTACTTAGCTAGTGGAATTGTTAACTCAGGCCTTGGACTTTGTGAGGAAGAAAGTTATATAAAAACCAGGACTGTATGCGTTGCCGAATTATTAACACCTCAATAGTTATTAAAATTCAAGGGAAACTAAGACTTCTCGTCTTCTTGCAAGGCTCTCGTGTTTATTAAGTTAGCTGTTCACGCTCTGAATTCCAGATTGTAATCTTGCGGCAGCAGTGGTGTTTCAAAAAGGATTGAGTTGATGGAGTTTGAAACGAGCGCCTGGTCGACAAGTTTCGAAACTCGAATTAAACTTCCTGTGACGCAAATGAGTAACGTCAACTTCGAAACTGATCTGTCTTTCAAAGTATGACGATACTATATAGTTTCATAAGGAACTGTAATAAAGGAATTTTTTAACAAATCGAAACGAATTTTAAGTCAACAAAGTGTACGTTAAACTTTTATGTAGGTAAATAATATAGCATTGAATGTTATATAATATGTGTACTATTTTGTTAGTGCTGAAAGAAAATTTAAGTTTATTTAATGAATAAGAGCAATCCAAGGGGAACATGTGAGACATATTAACTAATTAAAATTTTCTTGCCAAAACTGCAAATTTGTTGAAAATCTCACTTTAAAGACATTTATTTTAGGTTACTCACATTTTTTTTTATGAAAATTCATGTAGTAATAAATGTTACTTTTTTGCCTTAATTAGAATTGTTAGCAATGTTTAAATAAAACATCCTACTGTTTGAATTGTCAATTGTAGTTGTGATAGCAATAGCAGCAGATCCTAAAACAAAAGTGTTGTAAATTGCAATATGAAAAGGCTTTAGAAACCACGAAAGATTCTTAACTCAGAAACTGGTCAGAAATTTAAGCCACCTTAAAATGACCTTGCCATTCATAGAGACAAGCGCAAGTCAAAGGGACGGTAAAAGTCAAAGAAAAAAGCCTACTTCAAAAAGCTAATAGTGTAACATATTCCGAAATGATTTGAGACATTCTGTTATTTAGTTACGACCGTGTAAATTGACAAATGTGATTTGCGAAGTACCGGAAGTTTGAGGCGTTAGTACATGGAATTTAATGTTTACTAATCTGCACTTTAATGTGTTAGTGTTAGCCAATAATCTTGGAAATCCTTTTAAAGTAGAGAGCTTACTTTATCAGTTACCAAAAAAATTTTCTAGTTGGTGGCAACAAGATATAAAACCGTGCATCACAAAGTAGAGGTAAGCAAGTTAATATATTTATTTATTAATAAGTTCACTGATCAACAAAATATGAAGCCCTACCATTTTCTCCAAATATGTGTTATGTATTTAGAGTATTCAAATCGACTATTTCGTCGTTCACCTGCATAAATTAGCGTTGTTAACCGTGATGTGCCGAAAGAAGACTACAATGTGGCAATTTAGCGTTCACTTGCGTAATAAAGTAAAGTAAATAAAGCGGCTAATTGATAAATTTATATGCTGAATCTGGAAGCCTTCGAACGAAACGACCTGAGAAAAATATTTTCTAAGATATGTGATACTATGCTAAAATATAAAGATGGCCGCCATTTTGAAAATATAAACACAGTATGAACGGAATACACTAAAGTCAAGTCAGCTATGTATGCAGTTTTGTGTACCAATTCTGATGAAGTTCTAAAAATGGTTCCATAGATATCTAGCTTGACATAAAAATGTTAAAATGACCGCCATTTTGAAAACTATGCTGTGTACTATATGTGTACAAATTTTGGTGAAATTTGGGCCTAGGGTTCAAAATATTCATTGGACTCACACGAGCACACACCGATAAGAAAGTCATATCATAATCCTACTTTTTTCTTCAGAAAGTAGGCTAAAAATATTCTGTGGTAGCTACAAAATATTTTGTGGGTATTTACCCTGCAAATCTTTATGACACCACAAAAACATTTTGTTACCACCACTAAAATACCGTATCGTTGCCACCAAAATAGGGCACCAAGGCTTCGTGGAATCAGGCATAACTCCACATTAAGTATCTTTTCTGGTGCAAGAACTGTCACAGTGCAAGATTTATTGTAGGTTCATAGAAATGTTCTTCTCTTCACTGGCATTAAGCTACACCCCACAAAGAAGTGGAATTCAATCAGTAGCCGGTTACAAAAACCATCAAGTATCGACGACGTAGCAACAGCTACAGTGCAATAACATGCGGCATATTTCCTGGCCAAAGTCCGCTACGTACTAGGCTACACTAGTATTAATGTTAGGCCTACAACATTTCCTCAGCAATATTAAAAATAATAACTATTACAAATATCATTTCCTGAAACTGGAAATGGAATTTTCGCAACCATGGATAACACGGAACGTTTCGTCATGTGTGGCTTTTTCACGTTTTATGGAATTGTTTTAAAATTAGCCTCCGAAAGTACGTTAATTTCTAACGGTAACTGTGATTGTTTTATTCGTAGTTTGTTCGCGACGAGTTGGAAAACTGTTTTATGATGAAAGTAGGCCCATTATTAAAATTATGGTTTTTACGTTGAAAGACTACTTAAATAAGAAACTAAATAATATACTCTAACATTTATTTCCCTGCAGTTTTCTAGAGATGAGCCGGTTCCGGATGAAACTCAGATCTCATTTAATTTTCAATATTATTTACAACGATTAGTATAAACTGGTACGTGTTGCTCCTTCCTTGATTACACTTTTATAGCTATAAATGCCATTTGAAGGATCTTCAATATTAACCTAACAAAACTTTAATAATACAAGCATATTTATTAAACAATTAAGTAAACTTTCTCATTGGAAGATGTATTGGGAATCTGAAGTATTATGGTTCATTTCAGGAGATATTATATTCCAGTGAATGCATATTTCAAACAAACATTTTAAGTTGGGCCAACATACTCCCTGTGTTTGCTCCAAGTTTCGGCCAGTGTTGGAAACATTTTGTTGGCGTATCAGAACCGACATTTGGGCTAACGTTAGTCTAACATAATTTTTTTTATTGAATGCCAATAAAATTTGTCTAACAACAGCCCAACAATACTACACGTAGCTTATAATACACGTAGGACAAATGCTAAAATCTTGCGTGGTCTTGCGTCGGCCCGCACCATTGGTTTTGGTTAGATACTAACCAATTTCCTACTTATTTACAACAAATTATGCGTAGCAGTTTTAATGTTAGCATTATGCCAGTGACATACATAGTGCCACAACTGAATCACTTTAGACCAGCGCAGACAAAAATATAATAACATTTACGTATATAAGTAAATCTAAAGACGTAGGCCGTATTAATTTCCTTCAATTTCCTTCAATCACCGGAATAGCGTACCTGAACTCTGACTTTCTTGTTATGATTATTGGTAGTTTATATCTACTTTTACTTCTTGCATCCAATAAAATATTTGTATTCGTTCAGACACTTTGCTACTTATATTTGTTTTATATTGAGTTATTATATAGGCTCTCAGCTCTAACGACACACTAATACAAGTTCAGAATTAATTCTCTTAAAATAAGAAATCTTCTTTCTACTGTGTTTTGATTCTAAGTGTGTACGATGAACATTTTAGTCAAAGTGACTGAATGATTTAATATATTTAGTATGACTGCCATTCTTGGAAGGTACATACTTAAACGGCAGCCAGGTAAACGCCTTAGTGAGTTATGCATGAGCGTCAACATACACAAAGGCTACATGGTTCTGTGGGAAAGCGAAGCAGATCAGAAAATGTCTCAGTGAACCAGGTTATATTTATTTTGAGGCTGCGAAGTGACCAGTAGGTAGCGTACTTGCAAAAAATGTCATCAACAACATTTATAAAGGTTTTGTCTTTGGTAACAATATTACAAAATAAAACAACCTACAGGTATTATCAATTCTTCTGTGGGATACTTAAGAAAACATGGCACTACCTAAGGTTAAATATATTGCCCTACATTATTTTAAAACAGTCCTGCTAGAGTAACAACATATTTCAAGACCTGCATGACTTAAACATATTAGTAGTCCTGCAAGTGTGAAAATGGTACGGGAATGTTAAGTATTTTCTACAGTGTACCGTCCTATATGATTAAAATTAAAATACACAGAATCATATTGGTGACGGAAATATTAAAAGTTCTACAAACGGTAAACATATCTGAAGTCCTTTAAAATTGATGGTGAAGTATCACCACAGCTTCTATCCAGATGGCTAAGCGAAGAGGCTGGTGATAAAAATTAATTACTGGTTAAAAACTAAGATTAATAAACTTACTAACTGGTATGTACGTTCGTAATGAAATCCCTCACCATGCTACTTGACCCAACACGCAAGATGGGAACCCTGGCGCTACAGATGTAGAAGTTCCGAGAACATCCAAAAAAATAAAAATGTGGGTTTTGAAGTGTGATAAGTCCTAAAGGGGTTTCATACATGACGCACAAGACTGAATGGCAGCAACGTAACAGATTTTTTGATGACTTATTTCTTATCAGTCCGTGAACGTTTTGTTATAACCCTATTACTTACATATTTGTTGTACTTGATTTTTCACGTAGTTTACTATAGTTTAATGATTGTAAGAAACTGGAAAAAGTTTATTTCGAAAAATTTTTAAACGTACAATACATTTATGAGTGCAGTACTGTGAAACATTTACCAAATATTAAAGGTGATTGAAAACCGCTTGCGTTACGGGTATTATAAAAATTTTATATAATTGACATTTTTCGTCAACACTTAGCAGTGAGGTTTCCAGCGCTGAGCTAGTGAGGTGTGGCATGAGATGAGTATGGAACATCGCCGGATTGAAGTGGTGGGGAAAACACACCGAACAACGGCAGCATTCGGCATGATTCCCGCATGTGGAAATCTGGACCAACTCTAACGGGAATAGAGCCTGGTTCGCCGAATCGGGATTGAGAACATTAGCAACTTCGACTGCTATGGCGCCAACATATAATACGAGGATACTGAACTGGGTTTAACTATATCACAAAAACATGTCCAGTACATAAGTTAAATTATTTTATTTTTGCGAAATGTTTTGCGCTGTGGTTATTTAGAAGTGAATCTACATTCAGATAACTACAGGTTGACGGCAACAACAATGAAAGTACTTTTCTACAGCTTGGTTGAATAGGAATTGAAGAACGTTTAGTACATTTAACTAAACAATTTAAGGGCAATTGTGCATAAAAACAGAAAAAAATTGTCAAACTCCTCGTGGGGGGGGGGGGAAGGCTGATAGAGCAAGATAACGAAAATAAAACAAAATAAAAGCTTACTTAACAACTTGAAGCACTTATATTACGGATTTGACTTATCGGCATTTTGCTAGAGTAAAGCGATATTTATGTAACGATAGTTTTACGTTTTATCTGACAAAACTGTGTTATGGTTATTTTGCAGTCTCCACGGGAAAATAATTTCAAATTTGATTCCATACACCTCAAGATATTACTAGAACACAAATTATTAACATCCACAAGAAAGAACCACATTAATATCGGTGGTTCGCTACGATTAAGTGAGAAGTTTTGAGATCCATCGTGTCTGGAATAATTACACAATATTATTTATTGCGACCTCAGACATGGACATTTGAGTACGATACAGTATATACACGTTGACTGTTACGTAGAGAGCTTGGTTTATATCGAAACGTTGCAGGCAACTATGAATGAATGATCTGAGAGGAAAAATCAAACAGCGTTTCAAAAGTGTTCACTTTATCGCGAATCACTATTACTTTCCTCTTTGTAGTTGTAAAAATACGTTATATGGGCAGTAATAAAAATTATTTTTAAAAATATAAAAATAATATGTAATTTTAAATGTGTTGATAAATTAAATGTGTATTGTATCACAACTAAAATGATAAATACATAGCATAAATCAATCCCGTCAAATTAAAAGATTTTGTACATTTCTGTAAAAATGAATCGTGGGGTAAAAAGGTTCAGCTCCGAATTTCTCTCACGTCAACTTGTTTGTGTCAGTTATTTTCGGTTACTAGCAATGCAATAGTATAGCTAGTTAATGGCGGCAAGGCGTGACAATATTAATTGAAGACCAGCTGATGTTGCCCTATACAACCCACAACGATTTATAAAAAGGTCATTAGAGTAAGTACAGAATCTATAGAATATCTGACTGCGAGTATCAAATCCTGTATATTATTGAATGAGAGCTCCTAATTGTCAATAATGTTGTTAATTAGACTTCCGTAATGAACAAGAGCGAGCTAATTATTTAGTTAGACAACCAGGTTAAGGCTGAAATGCAAATCAAGAACAGGGATCCAATGAAGCGATTGTCTTTTATTTTAGTGGGTTATTGTGAGTTCAGTAATGGTAGCCTCGTTAGCAGTAGTAGCAAGTGTTGAGGTGTTGGTGAACGACAGCTGAAGGTCAAGCATGGGTCATTTCAACAGAAACGTCAAAGCCATGACGCTTCGTATGGGTGACGGATAGCACGGACATGCGAGCACGTATAATAATTCTAGTAAAACATTTGTACGAATAGACTGAACATAACTGTTTAATATTACATCCTCAATTTATTCACTCGAATTATTTGAATAATTAACTGGGATAGTTGGGTTAGGTGTCCAGCAGGTCGATTATGGATCTTTTCGTATAAGGCGTCATAACTATAACGCGTTACAGGCAAGACTTGCACCGTATGACGCTGAACGAAAAAATCGATTACGTTTCTCCTCGTCATAAGCTCCTCGCCGTGCGTAAGGCGTCTTAACTTTTACGCAAAATAATATGAAGTTGGTACGCCTGACGCTTAGAAACTCGTGTCGACTACAAGAGTTGTTATGTTTTCTTTTTGCTAATTAACAAATTTCAATGCTTCAGATCGTTAAATTGGTTTATAAATAGTAACGTTTGCTCGTGTTACGATGGAAACTAAATACTACACTCTTAAAAAGAAAGGTAACTTAACATTATTAATAAACAGAAATATTCCTTTACTTGTATGGATAATTGACGTATTATTACATAAAATAAAAAAACCTCAATGTACTGTCACATTGCACAAATATGTTGAAAAAATACCGCAAGACGTACACAGATTTAGTTTTTCCTTGTGGACAATAGTTTAACATAGATTGAAATTTCTGTGTCCATACGGTGTCGATAGCCGCGTGGTTAACGTTTTGGCCTGCTAACTTGAAGTTTTGTAGTTCAAGTGCTACTGCAGCCGAAAATGTTAACATTACTATTCATATTTCGTATTCTGTGTACAATAATAATGAAGATTTCTAAAATGCGAATGAAGGTATATTTTAAATAAGGAATTTTTCCTTCTATGTGAATGTAATTTTCTTCCCTTATATGAAAGTCGATTTAGCCTAAATTTTTGTGAGTGTGGATATAATAATAAGAATATATTTTATTGCGCAGTGTACCGTTTTTCAGAAAGGCAATTCACTTGTACATTTGTGATGGGTGGCATAAAATAGAGTTAGAGCAAAATTCCTGAATCCCATGCATATTTTGTATATTTACATTTTAATGTAAGAAATTAGTGTACTAATATGCTGAAGCTCTTAAAATTATGCTTTACATACCGTTTTCTATCTAATGTGAACGTGCTCATGAGATACGTAGCCGAACTGAGATCAACCAAATGTAGCAACAATTACATATGTACATATTTTACTTCACTGAAATATACATAGGTAACTTACATATTGTGTTCATTGTATGAGCGAATCTTTTTGAAAAAGTCAGTGGTGGCGAGTTCGTATCTATAATTTTTTTCTGCAAGTTGTTGGATGGAGGGGTGAGTTTAAAATTTTAATAATTAAGTTTAAAAAGCAATGGCATTATTAAACTGTTTTGATGTTATTAAAAGTGATTAATTTTTCTAACTGTGGTCACAATAATACTTACTCACTTGTTTGTATATACTGCACTGGTATTCAAATGTGTAGGCCTACCTATAATATTTAAAAACTGCAGGGATTTCTGAAGAGGATATAATTGTACACAACACTGCCGCATACTGACCGCACGCTTGAGTTGACAGTAAATGTATGTGACAAATGTGTGGCAAAAAAGGTTAATGTGACTGTTTTTGGATTAAAGAAATTGTTATCTTACTAGATATTACACAGATCCTTATTAATAATGATAAAATTTTTGCTAAACTTCTGCACATTGATTCGATCCGACATTTCTTGCGTAATAGTTCTGCACGGAACCACTCGTACATAGCGAACTAACTGTAGCGATAGTATTTTTAAAATGTTTTATAATTTAAAGTGGTTAATATATTTAATGTAAAGGAAATAAATATTTCCCTTTCAACTTAGGAAATAATATCATAACTTCCTAGAAAATTTGCTGTTTATACACTGTAGCAAAGTGATTATAACCTATCCTAACCTCTCAGTGGTTAGGACAATGTGAGGCCACTCAATCCTCCTATGTTATCTATTCTAATGTTTTCACGTAAGTTTATACACAAAATTACTTCAATAAGTTGTGAAATGACTACGTTTAGTGAACCTATGTTCCGTTTATTGTCAGTTAGGCCTATGATATAACACCTTAACTGAGGCACACGTTTTTGGGCGCCTTAGCTGAGACTCTGTTAAGACGCTGTCGTCTTAATCTTGGCGCGTCATAATATATCGGTGGTCGCGTTTTACTGTCTGACGTCTTACCCAAGTCACGTTCGTGTTATGACGCGGACAAAACAGATCCGTAATCGACCTGCAGGCTTGTTTATTTACTCTATAGAACGCGTTGCCGTAGGCAATGAAACGTTTAACCGTCAATGGATGTGGCGGGCGTATAAATGTAATGACACATACGTCATCCTTGTATGTTGTCATGCGATTATTATAATTTGTACTGTAATTTATGCATATGTTTATTCTTTGTATTAGATATTCATTCGAAAATCTTAATGGAATGTTATTTTACTAGTACGGCTAGTCTGCAAATTCATAAAATTTTTCTGTACACAAATGTATAACCAAACATTCACCGCAGCACTAATGTATATTTCGTATAACTAAGTTTATTTTAAAGCGACTCAATAGCTATATGAAAATTTTTTGTTTTTATGAAAATAATTGAAATTAAAAGCGTTACGATGATTCAAGTGACGTTAGTTTACTGTAATTTCTTATACAGCACTGTGAAAATTAAAAAAAAAAATGTTTTCTATAAGTTTGATTAAACAATGAATTATATGAGTGCACATGCTAACTATCATGCAGTATATTACACCATATAATACAGGTTATACACAGCCATCCGATACAGAGGAATTAACATATTCACGGTATCGTATACTTGCTCAGTTTCATTTCTGTTGCGAAATGTACACACTTTGTTGAACTTTTTCGTTATATAACGATGTTAATACCGCCGAAAAAACCCCATTTGTATGAACGACGAGCTTGTCACAGCGACGTCGCCTTATCGATGACGGAAACGAACCATGCTCGCGAATCGTCTTATCGGCGACGCGTTGTTCGTATTGCGTCGCATGAACAATGAAAATGAGAACCATGCTGGACCTGCTGCTATATTGTTAACTATAATACGAATTCGACTGCTAGCCCTTGTAGTCATTTACCTGAACTCATCCTACGCCAACTATACAATATGAAACAGAATCGATCCCTAGAACACTGTTTTGCAACTTATGTATCTTTCGTGAAGTTCGATAGTATCAAACTCATATTATGAGAAAGGACATTCAGTGTTTTGAAACAGTAAAATAGATCTCATTTTTATTAAATAATTATTTTCATTTATGTAAAATATGTTCGCATAGAGACATTCTTGAACTTAACATTCAAAATACCTAACAAATTTACAACCTTAATGCATAAAACGGTCACTTGCAAATAAAACTGTAGATATACAGGATGTCCTGGGAGAAAACAGCAATATTCTGGAAGGTGATAGCATTGGTCATTATGGTTAAAAGAGTTCATGTGAACATGCGGTCAATATGAGACGGTGTCGAGATAGCCCAATTTGAATGTAAACGTTTTTGTAATACGTAGTGAATAACACTCTAATCTTTTTTTCATAACTGTAATAGCAAGAGTACAATACACAACCATTTTGTTTAATTTCATATCAATATTCACAGCCTACATTAGTCGGTTACCTGCGTACGTAAACACGTTACCACGGCAATGCATTGCACTCCCTTGAATGTGACGTGAGTTCTCACTGCATGGAGGAATATAACTGCAAATAAACCAATAACAGTAATTTTAGAGCTTATTGTCAATGTTTACATTCAAATAGGACTATCTCGACAACCGTCCCATATTGAACCCATTTTCATATGAACTTTTTTGATCACAATGACCAGTAATAAAACCTCCCAGAATATTGTCCTTTCCTCCCAGGACATCATGTATTATCTGTTTTACTGCAAGACTAACGCAGTATGTTTTATGGTGGTTTGTCAGTAGTTAAAAAACCTAACATAACTTTGGTTACGCTAATTTTAAATTATAATTACAATGTACAATGCTACAGTGACATGGCCGTACTATTTGAGTGAAGTACAGAAAGTAACATTTTGGACAAGAAACTTAAGCACACTAAGAGCAATAAGTTATTCCAAGTTCAAATCAATTACTTATCTTACTCTCTCGCTCAGTGAATACATACATTTTAAGAATTTTCTGCTACTCAATAATAAGCGCTGCTTGGTCGTTACATAAAAAAAAAAAATGGAATTGTAACTTATAAGCAAATTAATTTTATTTTCATACTGTAAGATTTTTCCCAAATGTAAAGAGTGGTATAGTAAATTTGAATGGGTTGTTTTATTTATTAATTCGTGTGGATCAAAAAAGAATAAGCGCTGGGCCATACATGGCTCGCGAGTCGTCAGTTTCAGACCGCTGGTATAGCCTCCAGGGTGTGGTTATCGCGCTACATAGAGCTTATCAGTGAGCGTTGAGTGCATAAACGTGTTCTGTAATGAACGTCATCATTTATGCACTTACTGATGTTTTCTTTTCAAGAAATACGTTTTGCGGCACCTTTAATGCCATCCAGTCCGGTAGACGTCTGTCATATAGCGAACGTGACCTATGTGATGATGTAGTATTGATTGTAAGTAATTTTTTAAAACGTTATTTATTTGTGGCATCTAAAACTACACGATTCAATAAACCTTATTAAATTTAATATCACGACTAATTATACACTAATTACTATATTTATATTCATTGTATTTATTAAAATGATAGCCTTAACAATTTCACTTAATTATGTACATTTATAATTAATTAAAAACATATAACTAATATTAATAACGTGTTTAGTAGAAATATATCCTTAAAATGTCGCTTTACTATTTACATTTACAATTAATTAAAAACGTTTAACCAATATTAATAAAGGTGTTAGTAGATAAATCGCTAAGTTTGAAGTTTGAACGTGAAGTAAAACTTTGCAAATATATCTTTTTAGTAAGCTGCAAACCACGATTTAAAAACGTTTTAATTTTGGCACTGATGAATTTGAAATAGCCATGCGGAAATATACACAAGAGCTTATTTCAGTTTAAAATATTTTTCGGAAAGTTGCGAAGTAACTATTTCAGTTAATACATTTCTGCTCACCGTAACTAAGAAGCATGGAACTATTGTCTTGAATTCTATAATAATACATCTCCTTGACAGAATACTGGAGATTTTTTAAAACATTGCGTTGACTGTATTGTAGCCAGGTCGGAAGTGAACGAGTGCGTGAGATATTTTTGGTCAGCACCTAACATCGAGGTTTTCAGTCTTGGTGAGCGGTGAGAAGGTGGGTATGAAGCAGCGCCGGAATCAATGGGTGGGGGAAACTGGAGAACCCCGAGAAAACCCGCCGGCCAATGGCAACGTCCGGCACGATTCCCACACGCGAAAATCTGGGGACCGACCCCGTCGGCCGGAAGTGAAAATAGCAATGTAAATAAGGGGTTTTATTGAGCAGCAACGGTTTGCCCTCACAAGATATTATAGATACATATTATGTTATAATTTATTACTGGCTGTAAAAATAAATACTTTTAATTTCTATTTAACTCTGTGACACTTTATTCTGTTCATGTCTAACATATATCAACTTCCTCTCATAAATCATATTACCGTATCCACTGGACAACTATATATTCAGGATGTCTAGAGACGAACGCATCATAAGCACACCACGCGAGCCCTGGGCTAAACCAAAGATAAAAATGTTAGTGGCAAAATACTATACGATGACATTTCATTTTCACAATGTGGCAACATAGCACATACTCCCCTCTTACGTTACACATATATCTTATTTATCTTACTACTACTGTTCTGACCTGCGTATTATTGGTCCAGGTTAAAATCCTGAGCGTTCCAAACATGATTCTATGTTTACTTGACTTAACATACATGAAATATTACCTGATCGTGGTGCGCAAAAGGGGACTATCTCCGTGCAGTGTTGCCGCATTGCATGACATAAAATATCCTCGTACAACATTTTGCAACTAAAATTTTCGTCTCCA
This sequence comes from Medauroidea extradentata, assembly GCA_003012365.1. Classification (NCBI taxonomy): domain Eukaryota; kingdom Metazoa; phylum Arthropoda; class Insecta; order Phasmatodea; family Phasmatidae; genus Medauroidea; species Medauroidea extradentata. Next base: position 14,100 of record PNEQ01042830.1, on the reverse strand, counting down.
ATTTAGCCCAGGATTCACGTGGTTTGTTTACTAGTAAAGGCACGAGTATTTAACGTATTCATTTAGCAACGTAGACTTCTCAGACCTATACATGCACTGACAAAAGTCAAATATCTATTGGCTTCTAACCATAACACAGTCGTCAAAGATGCATTTGTCGTACCGATGCACCAGCTTTCCGATACCCCCTGTAAAGAATAATGCCTCCTGCCTATTCAGCCTGTCCCTTGAAACCTCTTGTTGTGATTACAGTGTGCTCATTAATCGATACTCGTAAATCGACACGCAGTGTTTACCCCCTTCCACCTGACATGTGGAGCAGCCAAACTCACATCTCAGTATCGGCAAGCTCGTGCATCAGTATGACAAATGCCTCAATCTGCACGGTGATTATGTGGAAAAATTAGTGTAAAGATGTACGTTTCTTTTGACATTAAAATAACTTCCCAATTCATTCCCGTTTATATATTACAGCCGATTGGAGGCTGAAAAAAAAAAACCTCGTACAAACACATATACACACAAATATAGGTGTACAGAAACTGTCGCATTATAAGCACACAGTGTGAATTCTGGGCTATACTTGAGATGGAAATACAATTGGCAATATACTGTACGATGATATTTTACGCGCAAAATGTGGCAACACAGCCCGGATTCAGTCTCCTCTTGTGCTCCACAGATAGTTTACTATTTATGTTCTAACCTGAATATTATGGAAGCATATGTAAATCCCGACATTCAATACATGATTCTAAGTCACATAACATAATACTTGGACGTGAAATGCTTAAGGGAACTTTTTTCCGTAGTGTATTGCCACATTGTTCGCGTAAAATGTCATCGTACAATACCACTCAAATTTTCATCTCCAATTTAGCCCAGGATTCGCGTGGTATGCCTTTTATGCCGTAAATTCTGCTGGTAACAGAAAATACTTTTTTGGAATTATTCGCAGTAGTAATTAATTACGTTAGAGGCAATTTGTGGCTTGCTGGTAGCTGGTAGGAAATTGAAGTGTTTCTTGGCGCGAAGCCACAGAAAGTGAGTATGTGACCTTGTTTCTGGCTTGGATGTTTAATGGTGCAAGTCCTCCGCTGGCAGTCATGAATTATCCGAAGCGACAGCTGTATTTGCTGTCCTATGACAAACAGAAAATCGAGCCAGGTGTTTGCATTGCCGGGGCGTATGCCACGTTTTTGGACCTCATCACTCATTAAGAACTTCCCATTAAACATTAACTATTTCCACCAACGCTGTAACCAGTCTGCTGTTTGGGATACTTGGCCTTTTCATCAACAAATATTATCGAACGGCCACGAAGTTTGTGCAGTGGGAGTTTTGATTTTAAGTATGTCATGCAGCAATGTAGGAAAGTATTAACTATGTTGTGCTTACGACGTAATGAAAATATTTCTAAATTTTGATTGCTTAGTAAAGCCACGAAACGCATTACTATATAAAAAGGCCTAGCGGGCTAAATCAAGTCAATTGAGATATTTCTTAGTTTTTCTCTTGTTGGGAATTTTAATGCGAGATTGGCAACAGACAGCTTTGTCCGTTGCTTTGATTATGTAGGACAAAGTGGCGTAACACAGAAAGTGTTAGGCCTACACCTGGCACAGAGATGTTGACAACACAGTAAAATTCTGCAGTGGGACAGAAGCAGTGTTGCATGATATACCTAGTCAGCAATGAAACGTTTCATATAAAGTCTAGATGTTTGGGATGTAGTTATATTGTATGAAAACATATAATATTGATTGAAATGAATAACGTTGTAAGACATAAATGTAAACTATTTTGTTGAAATACTTTCTTAAATAAGCATGTACAGTAGGCTACATGTTTCGTGTATGTGTGTGTTTCCTAAGAATGTGAGAACAAAACGTTCCGTGATCTTCTGTCGCACATATTACAATGAACATGTCTGTATATAAGAGGAACCTTCTGTTTGAGAGAATTGCTGCCAACTTGGCACTTGACATTCGAGAAGAAAATTCACGTCAGTGTTCATAGTAGCCTATATCCTTTCAGAAACATGTACTCGTCAAGGAGCGTCGCCTAGATGGAGCAATTTTACGCGTCCTGAGGTAGAGATGTGAAGCAGCAATAAAGCGACATCGACGCGCACACGTATTGTTACATATATTCTACATGCAAGGCTCTGAACTGACTCGTAGAGTTTCTGTTATCTTGATGGAAATATAAGACTGGTGATGCCTCTGTGAATTTACTGGTAAACAACCGGCAGGGAAATTCTTTGTGGTATGTTAGATCAGTTTCGTAATAAGCTTAGCGACGTTTAATACATAGTAAATCCATACGCCCCTTTTAATGCATAGTATAGTGGATGACTTGTACCAAGATCTGACAGTACTGCATGGGTCATAAAAAGTACAAACATGATCGATCTAAAATTATATACAACATGTTGACTGCTAAGCTTCATGCTACATTTAAGCAGCCTCTTTCATGCAGTTGGCCGGCGGGTTTTCTCGGGGATCTCCCGTTTCCCCCGCCCTTTCATTCCGACGCTGCTCCATACTCACATCATGTCACCCCTCACCAAGGCTGAAGATCTCGACGTTAAGCTTTGACTAAAAATTTCTCACTCACTAGTTCACTTCCGGCCTGGATACGACACAGTCGACACAAAGTTAAAAAAAAAAAAAACTTCCAATATTCTGCAAGGAGATGTATTATGTAGGCACGATTCCCACGTGCGAAAATCCGGCGACCGACTCCGCCGACCGGAAATGAAAACATTAATATAAATGAGGGTTTTCTTGAGCAACATCTGTTTGCCCTCATAATTTATTGTGTATACATATTGCACTATAATTTATTAATGGCTGAAAATAAAAATAATTGCGATTTCTATTTAATTTTGCAATTTTCTTCTGTACGTTTTTAACATGTATCCACGCTGAATTTGTCTCAAATGAACTACCTCATAAAACATATTACCGTATTCTTCTTACTGCATGTTATGTTTTTATAAACTAAGCATAGGCTACACTCAGATAAAAAGAGAATTGTTAAGCAATTGTGTGTTAAGGGCTGACATACTACTAAATACGCGTTCGTGGCTGATAACAACTTATTTACTTATGTCCTGATTTATATTACATTATACAATTATAATACGCAAACCGCTGGGGGAGGAATACTATAAAATTAGAGTATGAAGATCGGATATATTTCGTTAAATAGCCACGGAATAGTTAGGTCAACTGTTCTACCTTAATAATGTTGCTAAGACTGATGTCTTGTTATCGTTACGATGATCGGAACATTGTTGTATCTGGACGTCCTAGCGAAATGACCCGTACGTCGATATGGAGCAGGCAGACTCAGTCGATAGCGTCACACGCTCCTATATCGCCCCGTATGTAGCAACGTGTATCTACGATTCTGGCTGTCGGAGTAGAGAACTGTGCCGTCGCAGTGAGTCCGATGTTTGATATGTATAGATCCTTGGCGTGGTTTGCCTCGTAAGGAAACGATGATAGGGTCAGCTTACCAAGACCTACCTGTACTGCATGGATCATATAAAGAACAAACATGATCGTCCTAAAAATATATACAAAACGTTGACTGCTAAACTTCATGCTGACTCAGAATGTCTGCTCCGAGGGGCCGCGCTTGGCGCAGTGGTTTGGGCACTCGCCTCCCGCTAGGTGATCCCGGTTCGATTCCCGGCCAAGTCTAACCTGATTTTCGTGTGTGTGAATTACACCGGACGATGCCAGTTGTCAGCAGTTTTTCTAGGGGTGTCTTACTTTTAACCGGCCTCTTGATTCCGGCGCTGCTCCGTTTTCACCTCTCATCATACATAGCCAGTGTTGCCAAGACCTCTTCACTTATTTCCTCTGACACACGTCTATCTCGATTCTTCTGCTTACGTCTCGGAAACAAAACCGTAAAACGCAATAAAAACACCGTGACCTAGCACAGTCGACGTTACCGTAATGAATCTCGCTGTAAAAATATTATTTTCGGCAAGACAGTGTTACAAAGTGGTCACATTACCCAGAAGAGCGTCCACGAAGAAGACTAGTGAAGTAATACCTGTGTAGGTTTACCTGCGACGTGGACAAGTGGCAGCACTGCAAGGAGTTGTCACACAAAGCTGCTGGAGGCATGGAGCCTGGCTGGATGGCTTTGTAGCAGTAGCATCTCCTAATAACTCTCCCAGCTTCCCTTACAAGGGCGGCAGTAATAACTCTCACATTACTCGCCAGGCACATTCTAACCACAGCTAAGCGATCGCGGTAAAGCTGGATATTAGTATGGCTATCCGACCTCAGTAGCGTCATTAGTCTCGTACCTTACCCTTTATCTCTTTACACACGCCATACCCTCCTGTGAGGATAGCTGGGGCCTAGCCTATCACTATTTTACAATTTACCTTAATTAAAGTTAAGGTTTTTATTTGTTGATGTCATGTACATAATTATGTTGATACAATTATCCTTTTTGACTCAGGTTATGTAACGCATCTAGCAAGACTTTGTTTTTTAAATTAGTGTTTGCGGGTATATCCATACCTCTGTAAACAACTGTTTTACGAATATACGTTCTTAAGTTCTCCCCAGGAAAGGTGTTATTGTTACCTACAGTTGCCAAATTTTACTTTACTCCTAGCGAAAGTCTTTAAAGGGTTTAAGGTAGTAAAAATGGCTAAACATTTCAATTTCCAATGAACTGTTAATTATAGCGAAAAATATTATTTAATAGTTTAGCCCCTAATAGCCGTCTAGACAAAATTTTGCTACACATTAAATTCGCATAAAAATTGCTATTCGTCGCTTGAAATACGACGCCGTAAGATAAAATTAATATTTCAATTGTCCTCAGATATATTTAATGTGTGTATAACTTGTACTAACAAAATTTGCGCACTTGTTACCTTTGCATTGTTTGTTTACAAACACGATTGTGCATCTTCCTAATTAGCTCCAGCGCTCAGTCACCTTAGGATAAAGGAGAAAAGTACGTCCTAGCATCTGTAGTTCAGACGTTCGGCTGTCGACACGTGCAATAATGTCATACTGTTTGTTTCAGATGTAATTTGCGTGCTACTGGACTACAACGATCACGGTCGAGATCTGAAAGAGCGCGAGGTCGTAAGGGCGAATCTTGCTTGTTTACCTAAGTCCAAGCATCTCAACTGGTGACTATTGTCCTCTCGAATACTTCTCTTAAGGGACGGCAGCTGGCAATCTTTCTTTTTTCCAGTCTCTCCTTGGCTACACGGGGTCGCGGTGGTCGAGAGGTCAGACCTTTCGTCTCCCACCAAGGCGATCCGGGTTCGATTCCCGGTGGTGTAAGTCCCCGGATTTTCGCATGTGGGAATCGTGCCGGACGTTGCCGCTGGTCGGCGGGTTTTCTCGGGGATCTCCCGTTTCCCCCCGTTCTTTCATTCAGGCGCTGCTCCATACATCATATCACCCCCCCCCCCCACCTGCGGTAAAGACCTTGATGTTGAGCGCTGACCAAAATCCCTCACTCACTTACTGACAGTAATCTTATCTGAAGGGAATAGAACATGCTAATTACAAGCGCTGAATACGTAGGTGAGACGAAGACCCAAGGCGGATTTAAAAAGTCAGGAGGGAAGGGAAGAAGGTAAAACAGCATACCAGGTTGAGGCGTGCGACGACTTACACGAGTACAGTTTACACTCCTCGCATTTGGGTGTACCCGGGTTCGATCCCAGTCACCAGTCGTACTTATATCGGGTTTACCGTGGTTTCCCGAAATCGCGGCAGGCGAATGAAGGCCATGTCCGACTCCTCTCCCAGCTGCTGTCATTGTACCAAGTTGTGCGTCGCTGTGCCTAATGACCTCGCTGTCGACGAGACGTACAGCCCTCTTACTTTACCTCGAAAAATATTAGTCACGTGACTGAAGACCAGCTCGTCGCTTTTTGTTTCCACGTCCGGTAGACAAGCCGTACTTCACAGAAGGGTGTGCATGCAGTAAGGGTGTGAGCGACGAAGATAAGAGGGTGTGGGAGGTGGCAGTCCGCCTCGCGGGCGGCCCCGGGGCAGGCGTGACGCGCACAGCTGACGCTGTGCACGTCCCATTTCACGAACCAATCAAACGAGAGCGGAGAGGCGTGTGATTGATGCGCGCTCGTGCGGCGCCACTGGGATTACCTAGCCGCGGCGCTAACGAGCATGTCGGCGTGGTTGGTGCGGTGCAATCCCTGCACATGTGCACGTCATAGTTTCAATTACTTCTGCACTGTCCACTGCTCACATTCGTCTACCTTCGTGGCTTCACTACGCTACAGCTTCCAATATATACCAATAATCCTAGAGAAAACACCATCTCGCATGAAACTAAAATACTAAAACAACACACAAGTTAACTTAAACCCTGAATAAACTGTACACATTTGGTGCTAAATTAGGACGTTATTTTTTGTTTGGAATATAAATGATGTATCCCAAGAACTTGTTTTAATTTTTAAATTCCTCCACTTAATACATTCCTACAAAATCAACTATTAAAAATCTCTGACCCTATCAGTTACTTTCAAAAGTGCCTTGGTGACATTTAGCCAGCAATATGTGCAAAGTAAGATACCAGAATTTTGCGATTCTTCAGTTATACTAGTTGTGTACACTAACACAACTTATTTACAGTTCAAAACATAGTTAAAATAAAAATTACTAACGCGTATATTTTCTGATTGGAAATTGAGTAAATACGTTTGAAGTTTAAAGATTTATTTATAATAGTGACACGAGAAAGTGAAAAAATATGCCCTAACTAGTTTTATACGGCAGACAATTACGTGGAACACACTTAGAGTGTTTTGGTAACGAATTACTCGCATTAGGTTCTTCATTTTGTGACTATGTAGGTTTTTCATTGTTTATAACTCTTGGTTGCAACTCTGTTCTCGTATGCTGCTTTTTATTTCCCCTGTGCTGTACTTATACAGCTGCGACTTTCAAACTGCAACCGAACTAAGTTTCTATCAATAACGTATCTAATTATTTCCTTCGTTTTTCATCACCTTGAATATACAGTGATAACTAACTTCAAACAGTTCCGTATTATCTGCCATAATTAGCGTGGTCTGCGGCCGCCGTAAGTATGAGTAATGCATTTTAGCGTAACTATGTAACTATCCACTCGTATTAAATGTAACTATTTTTACTCCAGATATTGAACTACGTTTCGCGGTTTGATAGATCCTAGAATACTTCCAGAAATGTTAACTGTATTAATACATTTGGGGGGGTTTTGATTGCTATTACCATTAATATTATATTTACTACAACATATTTTTACAGGTTTCTTTACATTTCCAAGCTAAATCACTGTATAGTAACAAAAAAGTGCATGATTTAAATGTTAGCTAAGAAGGGTAATTCGGCCATAGTATTTTAGAGTTATATTATTTTACACGGAGCAGGGGCTGACATACATAATTAACCATGCAATTTAAAATGTCTCAAATATCATCGCCGTAGTTGGAGGACAATGACATATGTGATTTTTGAACAATTTTTGCAGTATGGGTGTATGAAAAAATTAAGTGATTTTCTGGATATATCAATGGCGTTTATACAAAACAAATAATTTTAGATTGCAATACAATAGCCTTTCATTTATGGTTCTACAAAACTGAATAAATTGTGATTTACCACTAATATATTTTGTCGAAACGACTCCATTGGATACCTGACTATATCTACAGTTAGCAATATTGAAATAAATTTACTGATTAAATCACTGAAATTCATTTATTCAAAAGTAGAACAAGTGTGTCCAGCAATCAAAATATTTCGTAATTGTTCCATGTAATAACATTCTGCTTATTTCTACATGGTTTATAAAACTCACGATGAGCGTTCAACAGAAAAAAATACTATTTGTTTCGGATGGGATCCAAGCCGACCACATTTAACTTAATACGCTGATACTCTATTATTTATTACTATAATAAAGTGAGCACTCGAAAAAGCCCTGCTAAAGATCTATTTCCAGCCAATTCGTATCTTTCCGCGTGTAGCAGCTAACGACGGGAAAAGTCTAACCTCCTGGGACACGTCACTTTATGTTTGCGCGTCTAAGATAAATTGTTCAGTCGATATGTACATATATAGTTTGATAAAAAAAAGGGGTTTTAGCTGCATGTTAATCATAAATGTGACTGCAGAGCTTAATAGAAATAATGCTGGATTTACAATAGCGTGACGGACGCGAAGTGAAGGGCGCGATGATGCAACATTGAAAACTCTCGTTGTTATTGCGAACACTAGTCCGCCTGCCGCGCGACAAATTATGTATATGTATATATATATATGGGGCTGAGCTTCATAGTGGTGTAGGTCACAATTATTTAGGAGTGTCGTTTTTGTTCATATTATTCACATTTTCCAAAAGAATATTCTGTAACAAATATTTCACTCTTAACTGAATTACTACATTCCTTCAGTGCAGGCTGCCGGTACGTAATCTATGAGAAAATGTATCGAAAGTCGTGTTTCAATTGAAATTTAGATTGATATTTACTTTAGTTGACTATATGGCGTTATGGCACGTTATAGATTGAACTGCAATGGAAAAAAAACTATTCCATTTACAGACGGGAGGACAATTTTCTTAAGCCCTTCTGTTAACAACAGCAAAGTTGCACGAGAAACCTGTAAATTTCAATGGTGTTTTATGTAATTATGATTTAAATATAACTTTTAATTTCGTGGATATCGCACATGAGCAGGACAGGACATGTGCGGATGTTGCTAGGAGGAGGTTGTGCACGATCACATAATACTGGAAGTTGTGTAAGAAGTATATATAGTCACAGCTTTCACTCAACAGGGTTGTCACATACACCAGTACCGTTCACAAGGAAGTAACGACTGACAGGTCTCGTGCTCCACTGAAGCTGCCTCAAAATACACAATACTGGTATCTATGGCAACAGTGGCAGACCCAGGGAGAAGCTGCAGTCTCTTTCCTTCTTCCTCGACCATCTATTCCTGGTTAAATGTCATTCTGTTACAACACGTCCGCAAGGACGCCGCCTGCCACGCACTTTAAATTCGTTTAAATGTTCCGGGAAACAGGTTTTATACAAAATTGTTCTACATCTACCCATTGCGCAAATGTACGAAAAGAAAACACACTTCGGTCAATGAATGAATGTCATTATTAAGACACCATGCTCATTAAAACACTGTTTCTAAGCCCTTAAAAATGTCTAAACACAGTTTTTTTTAGGTTTTCGTACGTCACTAACCAGATGTTTACGAAACTCGGATAGAAACGTGCAGTTAACTACCTGCGCTTCAAAAGCGTTGCAGCGAGTTATGGCTATTATTATTTTTTTTGACGAAACTATTTAACGTACATTGCATTTGTATAGCTTCGAAATGAACACACACACTTCAAACAATGTCGCTATACATGTAAAAATTCAGCACACTTATTAGAAACCTCATTTTCGGGCCACTCAAAATTGGGCTCTTCCAGGCTGCCGTATTTAGAAAAATAACAACCGTATACGAACAACAGAACTATAGAAACAAGATTTAGACTTTGAACTATGCTCTTCATAAATAAAATAATGTTGTCACAACTTAAAGTTTCATAGGAAAAGAGATAATTGTGAATCACTGCACGCCAGCTGAGTAGCTTACGCGGATAGTGATAATGCATTTCATACTTCGGTCAACGGCAACATTACCGCTCCTGCCTCACACACACAAACTAACTAGGGAGGCCCCTTAACTTTTCTATAGATCGTACACCAATACAATTAAATGGTCACCGCATTAAATACTGTAGCAAAAATGGATCAGAGGGAATCTTTCTGGCTAGTATAATGTTTAGTTCGATGATGTGGCGATGCGGCATTTGATACGCGCTTCAAGGTCACCCTTATAGCTCGGTTGCTTCTGAGTCATTAACGCGCAAGTAGGCGGTGCCTTAAGGTGCCCACCAAGTGGACGTATTTAGTGCGGTTCATCTTGAAGAGCGGTAGACAAGCTCAACTCGCTTCACTCTAGCCTCAAGGCGCAAGTATGTGGATTGGGGTGAATGGCCTACTTTTAGCTTATAGGTAGAGACACTGGAAAATCGCGGGAATAGTTGAGTGTTTGCTAGGCTCCAACGTGATGTATATAACACTGAATGTTTTGTATCAACATTGGCTATCGATTATTTGTAGCATTTTTTCTCTGTACACCTGGCCCAGGTAGAACTGCACAGCTTGAACACACAGCGTGTGAGATTTGTCCCAAAACTGTTCACACATGTCACGGTTAATATAATACAGTTTATTGGAGACTATTTGAAACATTTTCGCGATTTTCCAGTGTCTCTACTTATAGCTCATCACTATAACACATTTAGTGGTGTTTTTATCAGTTTATATAACGTTTTATTAAAGATAAAGATATATTGTACACGCATGTAACTCTCTGGGATTCTGCACAAATAATTTCATACCTAAGAAAATACCGCTGATGTACACATTTAGGCTCTTCGGTCGCGAGATAATATGTCTTAAATATTACTGCAGGAACTGAAATAGGTATTCACAGGCGTGACGATATTTCACTGCTATTTCTAAGTAGAAATCTTTGAGGGTGTTTAAGAGATCCAAAACTACTTTCTTCTAATCCAGTACGCTATATAATCCTGTAGTATTTTTCAAGTATTACTGTAAGAAAAGTGTAAATATTTAGCAAAAAAAAAAAAAAATTAAATTGTTAATATTGTACGATATACATTTAAAATTGTATCATATGCATCTTACGATCCATTTTAAAGAGAGTTACTGGGAAATTCGTTAAGGGGCTTGCGTGCATTTATTTTCAATTTTATTACAAAAGTCGAAAAAAAAAATTTGTTAATCACTAAACACAAGATCAAATGCGAACGGATTGGCAGATTCCAGAGGAATTTCTTTACGAAGTTGCAATCTTCGGATTATATTAGCTCATATTATAAAATAACTAAAAAGGCTGAATCTTGAAGATACGTGAAAGTTGCTCACGTTTTTCTTATAAACACTTACTTTGAGATCTCCTAAACACCTAGCTGACCGATTTAAAGGAATCGGCTACGGAAATTAAGACGTGATACTGAGTTGCTACTGAAAAAAAAAAACTTAAGTTTACGAAAAATAAAATGCGTCATGCGCGAAAGTCAAGGATGGTACACACAGATACATTCGCGTACGATATGGCAGATGTTTTGCTCTTCCAAATGAAAAGTACGTTTTAAAGACCGATGAAGATGATACGTTAGAGCCAACAGCAAAACTGAAGCCCATGTGAAGTGTCTTCTAACACTTTCAATCTTGAAAGAGGATAAATATTAAATACAATAAAGAATACTTCGCTCGCTTCTACGACACGTGAGAATCTCTTCAGTAACTTTTTATGTAAAAATAACCCATTAACTTACGCAGTACGTGTTAATACAGTTAATATGATCTTTGAAAGAACTGTGCAATGGGAGCGCATGACTGGATTCAGTTTCTTGGACGTACTCCATTGCAAATTGAATGACTGTCAAAGAAAACTTAACAGTTAATATGACTAAACATGCTAAATATCCGTAGGTACCATCTCTTTTACTTTTTAAATATAGCTTCGTGTTTCTATACCAAGTAACCCTTAGCATATATTTTAGTAACAGTTAAGGAGGGGAAATTACAAAAGTAGAGTAAACATTTCTAAGTATAAATTGCGAGTTATGAAATTTTAACGTTGTAAAATATAATCATTCTGCCACTTAAAGAAACAAAAATTAAGATTTACACGCTTGCATTTTTTTTTAACTTAATATACCTTCTACGAAAAAATAGCAAAAACAAAACAATGATTTCATTTTAATTATTACATTTATGATACGAAATTCGATGTATTTTATTGAAGCGTAATCTCAAAATTGACATAGCTCGAATTCCGATATATTTATTTAAACTTGATATAAATTTACAAGTTCTCTTATATCAAGTTAACGATTCGTATGCTTTTGTTAATATACTGTGTTGTACTAAAACTATGTAACGAATAGTTGTTGGTATTGTATACTAACTAAACTAAATAGATTATATTAGATAACTATTGTTAAAGTTAATTTAAAACTCTATTATGTTGTGATTTTAATAGATATTTAGAGTTCATTTATTAGAGAAAATATTGTGTTTGCGTATGTCTTTGAGTTATATTATAGACGTTTATATATATTTTTTCAGGCCTCTCCTAAAACGTTTAATGCTCTTCGTCATGTTGTAGGGGATGCAAAGATAAGCATATTTTGTATACGCTTCGGGTCGCAGGAGCTGGGAAATACTTGAAAATCGACACACAAGTAGTTGTGATCTGTGAGGTTCACAATGTGCGTTGATGTAGCATCAAATTGAAAAATGCGTCGTCTATCTACCAACGCGCGCGCGCGCGCGCGCGTGTGTGTATGTGTATAAACACGAGCCAACAGTCTGGCCCCGGGGGGGGGGGGGGGGGGGGGGGGGGGGGCAGCAGCAGTGGTTTATCGGTTGCAGCCCTACAAGGGGATTCCGGCTCGATGCCCGGTCTGTGTCATTGCCAGGATCTCGCATGTTAAGGCTCGTGTGTGACGATACCGAATGCAGGCGGGATATCACGGGTATCTGCAGTTCATCCTATCTTTTCATTCCGCGTTAGCTCCATAATCACCTCTGTCACAGTTATTCATTTGTTATCGCGCTATGTAGACACTTAAGTAGGCCTACTGCTGCTGTAAAACTGGCAACGTTGCATTCGGTGCTTTTAACTAGTGTTACATGCAAGGAGTGCGAGACAAACGTTGACGGACTATCTCTGTGTGTGACCAAATTGAACGGCGCCATATTGCAGTCTATAACATACAGTGTCCTATACAAAAGTTTTTTGTTAAAAAATATTACCCACACCCCTACTAAAGTACACAATTCCCTTCCTTTGCCTGCTATATGTCAACGTTTAATTTGGTCGTGTAGCAAAAGTGCAGCGTAATAGTATAGTTCTTGTATAATGTCATTGGTTTCTTGCGGGCATGCCCAGATAGCAGGTCCGGTGAACAAGAGATATTTCGCGAACTTTGCCAAGAGGCCTATTACGTAACTTTTACAATCGATTGTAACATATTTATACAAATATAGTTTGTGGATAACTATTTTTACGACGATAATTCGTATTATGTAACTGAAGATGGCGCCGTAGCTGTCATTTAAAAGTCTCGCGACTCCGTGTACATACAGATCAGGTTCTAAGGTGTTACGAGATAAAGTTCATGAAAACGGCCGATATAATATTTAAGTTACGTTCGACAACCATAATCGCTGCAGAACAAATTCGATTGAAATGTTTCTCGGAAAGTCGCAGAAATACATTATTTTATCTTCTCTTAAATATGGAATACGTTTCGTGAATGATAACTGTGTGTATATAAGTTTTTACTACCTACACGAACGACAAATTCAACACAACACACGTGCTGCTATCTCTTTGCCGGATATATTAACATGCTTTCTCTTGTGAGCGTAGCTCACTATCTACGAGAGACGAGTGAATGTTATCTATATATATAAAAATGAAAAGTGACTGATTGACTGACTGACTGACTGACTGACTGATATATCAAACTGCAGCCCAAACCACTGGACCTAGAATCGTGAAATTTTTTGTGTGGGTTCCCTTCAGGTCGTAGGCGAGCACTAAGACGGGATTTTTCGAAATTCGACATCTAAGGGGGTGAAAAGGGGTGAAATGTGTTTCCGAAGAAACGTCGATAGAGCTCGAACCCGACGGCCTATCGTCGTGATTTTTACTTTAATAGGACACTCGTAAAAATGCATATTAGCCAATTTAAGGATTTTTCGAAGTTCAACTTTTAAAGGGCTGAAAAGACGTTAAATGTGTTTCCAATCAACTATTGATATCTATCGAACCCTTCGGGATAGAGAGTTGATATTCACTTCAAAATATTGCTTACGTAAATACCCAAAAAGTAGTTTTAGGTTTTTTTGAAATTCGACCCCCAGACAGTAAAAAGGGGCAAAATGTGTTTTTAATGAATCGTCTTTATCTTTGAAAC
>PNEQ01042829.1:24739-47574 GCA_003012365.1 Medauroidea extradentata | reverse complement strand
AGACCAGTTTCAGAGCTGTTGGTCTTTTCCGAAGACAAGCAGGCCATTTTCAAGCATGCCTTTGGACCAGGCACATGAGCAAAATAACAAGATGGTAAAAGTTGCAGGTGGTGCAGTTGGTCTGATGGAGAATCGAGATGCTTTTAGAAGGTGGATGGTTTCGGGTCCTGAAATGTCACGTCTTTTGAATGAATTTAAAGACATAACAGAAGATTCCAATACCGATAAAAAAAATCATGAACAGGGCTTTTCTACACAAAAAAGATTCAAAGATCAAGTCAACAATTTAGTTGAATGTATCTCTTCAAAGTTCAATCCCTTCCTTGAATGTGACGAACTAATCAACATTTATAATCATAACTGTGTCGGAAAGGAAGTGGTAAGTAAACTATGCACAATGCTGGATACTGCAACAAACCAATATTCAACATATGTTCAAGATGTACTCATCGATAGGGTAGTTTCAATAAACAGACCACTTAATAAGAATAATGTAACACTCTTTCAGCAGCCTGGACGTAGCACACCAAAAAATAAATGTGGTCTGAGGGATGACTTGAAAAGTGACTATGGACTATTCGCTCAACTCTTTATAGCATGCCAAGTGCGTCAAAGAGATCTTTCCGAGTTCTTTTCTCACGAAAACCACCCATGGCCTTCATCTATAAGTAAACATGGAGATTTACGACTTACAAGCGATAAATCAGATTTGTTGTCTTGCCTTTATCCTACCAAATATCACGAACCACCTCATTTTGACGTCAAAATATTTGATGGACCTTCCATTGTACATGCACTTCCTAAATATGATGCATGTACTTTTGGAGAATATTGTGATATAGTATTCTTACCATGGATCGATAATCAACTGAATGACTGTTCCAGAATAGATGTTGTATGGGACACTTACAAAAGAGACAGTCTGAAGGGAGCGACCCGGGCTAAGAGAGGAAAGGGTGACAGGAGAAAAGTAACAAGAGAAACCACACTTCCTAAGAATTTTGCTACATTCCTTCAAAATTCAGAAAACAAAACTGAGCTCTTTGCCTTACTGAGCGATGCAGTCTCTGCGCATAATGTACAAGAAGATAAGCATTTATTCATCACACATGGCAAATGTGTAATTTCTAAAACCAGTAGTACGCCCATGCCCGAAACTGATCACGAAGAGGCTGACACCAGAATGTGCCTTCATATATTGGATGCATTACAAAAAGGTGCAACTAACATCCTTATAAGCACAGTTGATACAGATGTGGTTGTAATACTAGTAAGCATATTTTTCAAGCTTCTTACTTACAAATGTTATTTTCAACTGTGGGTTGCATTCGGCAAGGGTAAACATTTCCGACATTATCACATCAATGCAATTTGCCAAGAGCTTGGAGAAAACCAGTCACAGGCATTATCATTTTTCCATGCATTTACGGGTTCAGACACCACTTCTCTATTTTCTGGTAAAGGGAAGAAAACTGCATGGAAAACCTGGAAAGCACACCCTGCAGCTACTGAAGGATTTCTATTTCCCGCAAAAAGTCTTTATAAGCCAGTTGATAATAAAACAAAGGAGTTTGAACTCATTGAGCGATTCACATGCCTTCTGTACGATGGCACCACTGAACTCAGAAGTATTAACGAGGTCAGACAGGATCAGTTTACACAAGGAAGACAAGTTAAGATGATGCAGAATCTACCGCCCACACAGGATGCTCTCTTACAATACACAAATCGATGCCTCTATCAATCTAGCATCTGGCTAAATAGTTTGAAATTGTTTCAAGATTCACCTACTCCAGCTACTTTTGGATGGAAGTATAACGAAGAAACTTGGCAACCTATTTGGACGACCATACCCGAAGCAAGTCAAAGCTGTAGACAATTAATAAAGTGTGGTTGTAAGGTTGAACCCCTCTGTTCTAACAGTTGTTTTTGTAAAAAGGTCGGACTTGCCTGCACTGCCCTTTGTCACTGCAAAGGTCACTGTGGATAATTGAATTACGAATGAACTGTGAACATCTATGTGATAAAATACAAACATTCCAATTATTATATCGAAAACATTACAGCTAAAATGGTTTTCATATTGTACTTTGAGATGGCCAAATGCATAATCGAGTGATTTTTTAATGATTGAACATATATTTATGCTTATTTCAACGATGTTGAAGTCTATGTATATTTCAAAACAGTTTATTTGATATATGTTTTATTTGAACTCTAACTGCAATTGATACTACCACTATCAGAAAAAATAATTCAATTTTGTTTTTTACTACGCTGACATACAAACAGTTAAAATGTACCAAATATCTGCAGCAAAACATTATAGCTAAGGATTTCTTGAGTGTCAACCTTGCGGTTGTGGCTAGAGTTTGAGTATTTTTAAAGGCACTAAAAAATATTATAATAATATAAAAGTTTGAACATTTGTTTATCCCGAAGTATTTGACATACAAAGATTATAGTGGTCTCATTTGGTATAAAATTTAATTGTTAATAAAACAGACGCTTACATGTTTTGCCATTAACCCAACAGTTTAGGCGATATTCAGCAATATGATAACGAATGACAAATGTTTGTAAAATAAAAAAATTTTGAAAATTTTTTTTCTAGCAAAACATTCAACCTACAAAGACGTTCTTGGGCTCAAATTATAGCAAATTTTATTACAAACAAAACATACGCCTACATGTTTTGCCATAAACCCAACGGTTTCAGTGGTATTAAGCTATTTTTAGACGGATGACACAAACTTTGGGCGAAAACCAAAATGGCGTCGTATTTCAAGGTAGCGTACCTAAAAATCGGGCACCACCCCGTACTTTGGTAGTACCAAGTGTATATATGAACTGTACAAAATCTGGCGCTTTAATCCAGCCGGTCATGATTTTGGCAAATTTTTGCTCTAAGCCACCACACTACGAGGAGCAGGACTGCAGCGCAGTGTATCTGGGGATCGGGGCCTGACTTCTACGAGCATTCCACCCGTCACCAGCTTGCCAGGATGTTCTTGGGTCGAGACACTCATGTGCCGTCCATCGATAGCCGATACATTCGTCATCAGCCTCTGGCATCATGCTAACAGTGAGGAATAAGGTGTTCGAAGGTAAGAAAAATCCTAATTTTAATAACCTTACTGAGCAATTATTGTGCAAGTGAAATTTATTTAAAAAATAATTTAACGAGTCTAAAAAAATGCCTACGAAATGTTTACAGAACATATATAGAACAGTTTTGTAATACATGATATTTTAATGTTTCCAATGATTTATTATATCAGTTAAACCTACAACAATTTCTCCGGAACTCGCTGCCGTGAATACAGCTGTATCACTTCTACCATATGGTGACGGTGCCATTGTAGCACGCAAAACGAGCCTTGTTAGCGCTGTAGATGTCCACCTTAGCTTTGTACGTTCCTGATATCATGCCGTTCTTGGTTGTCTTAGGAACTGGCAGCTCCACCATCTTGACACTGTACAGTCCCTGGAACAACAATAGAGATTATAAAAATTGCTCAAGATGTTGTTTCTCCTATGGACAAGTAACATGAAACACCAACATCTAGCACGTTACTGGCACATAAACTGTAAATATGACAGGTATGGATCAAAATGTGTTTGGAAAATGCACCTGTTTTATACAACGACAATAAGAATCCGATCTTCAACAGACAAGTTCAGATTTATTTTTTTTTTGGGAAGGGGGGGGGGGGAGATGGGACTTGCTGCAAGTATTTCTACAACAAAAATGTTTGTATTACCATCAACATACATATGGTAAATTTTTACGGGGAATACGTGTTTTACTTTTGAATTTCATCATCTTCCACTGGCTAGGTAGAATTATAGTTACTAACTTTCATTGGAACTTACACACCCCTATTTATACTTCTTGTCTTCAATCTCTGTACGTAATACTGTAAGGCAGTCTACTGTGAAAATTACATAGTATTATGTTCGTAAGAAGTAAGTAGAAAATCTGTTTTCGGGTTTTTATGTCCTGTCCTCTGGTATATTTCCAATACGCTAATTTTACCTTATCTCACATTGCTTAGTTCTCAGGGTGTTCATCTGACATTCATGCTACCCGCCTGCAAATAACTCCTATTTTAGAATTAATTGTTTACATAAATATGTGATTGTCTACAGAATGTCCCTGAATAACATTTAAAAGCGCTTTGTCATGTTGCAAAGCTGTATAAATTGATACTGTTTACTTAGGGTCGCAGATACTGGGGAATACCTAAAAATCGACACACAAGTTGTGGTCTGTGAGGTTTGATATATGCGCTGAAGTAGCAACAACTGGAGCAGTTGGCGAAATCTCTCGCATTCATTAGACTTGCATGTAATAGAAGAAATAAAAGCACAGGAGTAAAATATTGTCAGTTAGACAGAGGTACTACATGGCTGTCTTCGTAGCGGGATAACAAATGAATGATGGTGTATGAGGTGATTATGGCGTAGGCCCGGAATGAAAGTGTGGAACTGCAGCTCCTTTGATATCCCGTCAACTTGCGGTACAATCACACACGAGCCCCACATGTGAGATCCTGGGAGAGACCCCAACCTGGCAGGGAATCTGGATCACATACACCCCCCCCCCCCCAAGTCAGCTCGGTCAACTTGACGGACTGGTACATGTTGTATAAATAATGTGATCAGTTGCTACTTTAACTCGGATTGCCAACCTCAAAGACCACATCTTGTATGTGGATTTACAGGTACTCTCAGCTTCTGCGATCATAAATGCATAGTAATTTTTGTCGTCTTCGCATCACATTTGTGACGAAGAGCTTTAAAAAGTTATCCAAGGACATCCTGTAAAGACAAAAAGATGCATATGTCGTATATTTAAACGAAAACATTATTACAAGTGTTTAGAGTTATTACTAAATTACACTTGTTTTTGACAACGATACTTCAAACACAATACCTGACATGTTAAATAAATACATTAAATACAAACAAACGTAGCTGTAAATGTTATAAATCCCGAAAAATTAAAATTAAACGAGAGAGCTATATAACAGACTGTGACGTTATTGGGCTGCGGCGAATTGTGCTACACAATATTTGTTAACAGAAATCCATCTCTTGAAGACTCATTTTACAAGTAATAATTTGGTTCCGAGAGCTGTTTGCCTGTAGCCACGTATAGGGTTCTAAAATTTCCAGAAAAATTGTTGGAAGAAAAAAAAACCAGGAAAAACTGGGTTTTTTTTCCAAAATTTCCGGAAAAAAATTAAAAAAATTCGAAAACTTTCTTTAAAATCATTGTGAAATTATACTAAACCTGTGATGGCAAAATAATATATAGTAACATATATATGGTAATTAAAATAAGGAGAAAAGTGGAGAAAAGGCCTGTCCGATTCAGTCTGATTATTTACTTACTATAGAGCGTCTCACGCTTAGATTGCAGTCCAGGGTTATATGGACATTTGCTCTCTCCTTCCAATGCATGGTAACTGTCACAAGCACTGTCCTTGTTTCGACGAGCACTGTTGCCTAAAATCTTAAGAATTTAACCTTGTAACTTTGATCTTAAAATCTTTGCATATTGTATAGCATCGAAACGTGCATCGAGTGATGTAGTTAGTTCGTCATTTACACCATTTTAAGGGGTTGAAATAATTAAATAACAAATATTTTGAACTTGGTATTGTTTTCATGCATCCTTATATCACATAATAACTAACGAATCAAAAGCAAAATCGTATCCAGATATTAATGGCGTGTAATTTCATATATCTGGACGCCAACGAAGAAATCTGAGTGCTAATATTTTTTTTCGATAGTTGTACAGAAAATTTTTTCTAACATTATTTGCTCTTTCTAACAAACTAAAACATCCAAGTTGGTGAGTGAGAAATTTTTTTGCTATTCAAGTTATATGAGGGATGACAGCGAGGAATTTGTTCGTAATGAGCTAAATATATTTTTAAAAACAACCCCACCTCAATAGCTTTATCCGTTCTCTTGTATAAAGCTGTGAAATATGTTATGTCATGCGCTCGCCACGCGTTCGCCCTATAAATTCGAAAGTTGAGTTTCGCTCGAAGTGTTGGGCACTGAAGAGAAAAAAAACGTTCCGTTATCTTTGCTGACTATGAGATTATGTCTGGAAATGTTAATAAATAAGATACAGGCTTCTTTTAGTCAGCAGTTTTCTTTGTCCCGTGTCCTAAACTGGTTCAGTAGTGAAACTACAGTGGATTGCGGCCGAACGATTTGTCGTGTATGGTGACTTGATTTCAAAACAAAATTTCGTGCTTATAATTTTTGTTAACATTTATTTGTTTGGAAGGCAAAACAATAAAATGTCGTAATATAGGTAGGCTATGCGAAAGGGAACGAAATATTATATCGATCTTATTCCAGTAATTTTCACATACTATTAACTCATTAAGAGGGCGTGGTACATAATTTAACGCTAAAAGTATTAATCTATAACTGTAGGTTTCTTGAAGCGTATTTGCTAAAATTAAACAATAGCAATCTTAGACAATAGTTTTAGCCAACGTTTTAAACAAAATGGTTTCCAGTGTTAAGAACTTCTGAGGCACAACCTCTGACGCCGGAACCTCGTGCATTTAACTGCGGCGCAAGAGATCACGCGTAACAAATTAGTAATTCCGGATAATTATATACTCATGGAGTTGGCAAATACCATTATCTAGGAACGTCATTGAGTATTTTATCCATATTGGCTTCGAAGAAAGCGTATAAATCAATTAATGTTTTCAGCGTTTATTTATCTACCACGCACTCTTAAGGAAGCTTTAGAAGAAACAGGATGTTCCAAACAAACCATTTACGCTAATAAGAAGAAACAATAGCACCACAGTACAGAAAACTAACATGAAAAGTTGAAAACAAAAGGGAAAGACAAACAATAAATAATTCCTTCACACATATTTAAGGTAAATATTTTTAAAACCCTAAATTAGAGTAAATTTAATAATAAAACTCAGGCAGTTTGTTTATAAGGTTTTACTACGTCGTCCAATTTCTTTCCTTGACTAAAACATTTACCTGGTTTCGTTAAGTTTTTTGACTGACGAAAATTCCTACCTCCAACTTTATGGATAAGTATTGAAAAACTACATAATATATACTAAAACAATTTGTAACACTAAAGGTAAACATATCGTATTATATATGCTCTCGTTTAGGCTCAAGATATAATTACCAAGGAAGTGTAGAAATGAGTGATACGCCTAAGTTGACAGCACGGCAAAACATTAATGTACTACTCTCTTTTGTTTGATAACCTAGCATGGTGTAACAGTAATTAAACACTCGCCTCGCATTCGAGAGGACCTGGGTTCGATACCCGACTCCGACCATCCTGATTTCTATTTCCCAAGGTCTTCCGAAATCACTTCAGGCGAATGTTCGGATGGTTCCTTAACATAGACCTTCGCCGACTCCTTCCCCATTTCCCTCCGTGTTCCTCTACCAAGGCCTTGTGCTGTTGGACACGTAAAACGTCCAAATAAATAACATCCCCTTCTCCCACTTTAAATTTATAGCAGACAATAACAGTGTAAAAAAACACATATTTTTCAGTTCCCACACGACATTGATTTTGAATGATCAATTTCAAAACCATCAACTACCCCAACCACGTTGTTGTCTTCAGACAGAAGCTACTAAAATAGAATAAATCTTACTTTCTGTCAGCAGTAGCTATAATGAATGAAAGACATGTGATAATTATTTCTTAATGAAGTGCCCTTTACAATTCATGTAGTGAATTAATATAAGCGGAGTATGAGAATTGTTTCTTATTTTAAAGTAATCGAAATTGTTATAAATTGCATACTTTGAAGCGTGATACTACGCAAATTGTAATGTTAATTAGAGTAATAAAGAATATAATATTTAAAGCTAAAAACTCTGAAGTAGTTTACATCCCGAACTTCGTAAAGTGGCTGCGATCTGGCAACAGTGCGTGCCATAAGCTCTGTACTGCAATCTAAGGTTGGGACGCTCTATAGTAAGGTGTATGAATATGGAAAGAAGGCCAACATGAGAACTTTACAGTTTTAAGATAAGGGTAACTACAGAAGCATCACATTACTGTCATTTAAGTAACTAATTTACTAGTAATCAGGAATTCACACACACACACCATCGTAAGTCATAACTGAACACCTGGCAAACAGCAATCAGTGTCAAATTTCATGTCAATTATATGTAAAAAAAACGGCAAATCATAAAGTTGATAAACGTAAAACAACAGCAAAGTACACCACTTAGCCAGTTGATACAAGCAGCAAATAATTAATAATTATCTTAGGGTGTTACTTGTGAATTTGAACTACAAAGGGTTTTTTGTTGTAATCGAAACTGTTTTCCTGGCAGAGATTGTAAATTGTGTATGAGTACGTGTTTGACAACTATTTCCGTTTAAGAGTGCGTTGTAGATAAATAAACGCTGAAAACATCAATTGATTTCTACGCTTTTTTCGAAGTCAATATGGATAAAATACGCAATGACAATCCTAGATAATGGTATTTGCCAACTCTATGAGTAAATATTTATCCAGAGTTACTAACTCGTTAAACGTTATGTCTTGCGTCGCAGTTAAATGCACGAGTTTCCGGCATCAGAGATTGTGCCTCAGAAGTTCGTAACACTGGAAACAATTTTGTTTAAAACGTTGGCTAAAACTGTTTTCTAGGATTGCTATTGTTTAACTTTCGCAACTTGGCTTCAAGTAACCTACGGTTATAGATAATGCTTTTAGCGTTGAATTATGTATCACCCCCTCTTAATCCATGTGCATATTGTTCTTTTTACTGTACCAACTTTATTGTGGTTCTTTTTTAAACTTTGTGTTATATTTACTAATTATTTCATTTTCGTGGTACTGGTAGTGTACTATGTGTAACGGTAGATAGGCCCGAATGTAAATGCATTAAACGTCCAGATATGTAATTCAGAAATTATTGTAAGATTATTTTTATTGAATTTTTTTAAATTTTCCGTAATTTTTCACCTTGATAAAAAAAGTCAAATTTTTCCCATTTTCACTTCAATTGAAAAAAAAAACCCATTATTACGTCAACAAAAAAAAAACAATTTTTTCCTTTTTCCCCCCCCCCCTCTATTTTTCCTTTTTTTTTTCGAAGCTTCGGAACCCTAGCAGTGTAAAAGATGCTTTCAAAAGAAGAAAAATTTCGTGGCACCGAATCTGCTCAATAGTCAGCTTCTTCTTTTAATAATTTCTTATCTACTAATTTGATTAACCATAGGCCTAAAATAGGTCACGCAATGTAAAAACACCCCAATACATTCATAAAACAGATTTTCCATTTATAGTTGTTGTTTGTATGGTCAATTGTAACTGTACTATTGATGTTTCCCACAATTATGTTTATTACTAATTGACGACGAATCAAATATTTTTAATACAAGTATTAATTTAAAAAAAAATTTCGTGGATTTGTAAACAGAATGATAAACAAATATTGTTAGACTTTCAAATATTTGTCGAGTTTATATACCTTATTGTTGTATGCTAACTACTGGTTTAGCTTAAGAATTAAATGTAAGTATTCATAAACCATATTTTGAAATAGTTTTATAAATTTGAATTGAAGCTATTTCGTTACTTAATCCATTAGCAAAATTTCAATGCTTGACTTATCCTAGTATATATGTTAAGTAATTATTTGTTTCCTTCTGAGCTACAAAGATAGTGAAAAGATGGGCACTTTCATTTATGTTTAGTTCACTCAGGATAAACAGTACTACAATAAACATTTACCTTCGTGAAACTAACAGGAGCATACACAGCCAAAATATTATCTGCAACCATTTAAGACGAGAGCAAACATTTGCTTACAAACACCAGGAATTTAAGAAATTAAATTCCAACAATTATTATTAACACACTTTTTTTAAAACATTTACACAAGAAATTCTATATAAACCAGTGACGTGTGGCGAGGATTTGCAAGGTAAGCTGATGTTTGCTCAGTACCGTACAGTCTCGATGCACGCAGCAGGAACCAGTTACAACAATACAACTGCGTGTCAGAACGTAATGCGACCACTCACAAGCTAGCAACAGGTATCCACTATACACATAGCATGACATTCGCTGCAAAGCAACGTATGAGAGGCTGGCGTGTTCACAAGGAGGTAAACAAGTACAGTTGAGAGCAAACATAGATTACCTTGCAACACAGTCACCACACGTCACTGATGGGAAGCCTCTCTTACTAATATTTTCATATTTTCAAAGCTATTTGTTCGTATCTACTAAATAATATTACTGAAATAATACCAAGCACAGGGGTGGATATAGAGGGGCAAGGGGGAGGGGGGTCAGACTGCCCCGGGCGTTGGGTAGTGCCGAAAATGTTTACTTGGCAGTAAAATGTAAAAGTGAGTAAAAAATATACAATATCTACAAATAATTTCACTAGTTTTGAAATTTTGTAGTTTTATTAACCTTGAACCCCATTTAGTGTCATAAGTAAACTATTATTTATAATTAAAAGCACACTCAAAACACTGCTAATGGTAGCTAGTAAGTATAGGTTTTATAGGTTTTATGTATTTCTACTAAAATATTATACAGTTATTTACACGAGCGCAAAACAACGTACTATACGTTTATTACTGTTGGGTTGATTGGACTGATGAATAAAAGGGCGTGAGAAAGGAGGGCGATGGAAATCCTAGATTCGTCCGTGGTCAAGCAAACAAAATCAGTGATTATACTGCGTAACACACACCACTACCGAGAAGAATCCCAGCTACAACCCATGATGAGAAGACAAGGGTTGGGTACGTGGTACGGAAGACCTGACTCACCTTATGTACAGGGCAGTGACAGGGTATCTTGGCATCTCGCAGAGGCTTGAAGGGACACTCGTCCATGCCGTAGCGACAGATATCAGGCACAACACAAGAGCCGAACACACCCTTGAAGCATGGCACGTCCAACCACACGCCCAACACCTTCTTCCACATCTTGATCACCACCTGGTGAAGACAACTACACATCATTTCACGTCACCTTGCATAAGTGTAAGGTAGGGCTTTACGTCTCGTCGACAGCGAGGTCGTTATACACGTTGACACTCAACTTGCTACAATGACAGCAGCTGGGAGATGTCCTTTGCTAAGGAATGATCGCAGTACTCACCTCGAGCGATTTCGGGAAACGATGGGAAACCGAAATCATGTTGGCCAGAGGAGGGACTCGAACCCGTGTCCTCTCGAATGCAAGTCCAAATTATCGTTGTGCCACTTCGCTCGGTTCCACGATAAGAGGATAACATATACAACTAATTCCATGTTTACTGTTATTTACTTCTAAAATACCAGTCCAGTATGATTTTAAATTTAATAGATCCGCACTTTTATAGTCATAGAGAAACTTCTTACACAAACAGATTTGATTTGAAGATTTTAAAATTAGTGAAGTACACATGCAAATAAATGGGCCACCAAGATTTGCAAACAGTTAAGCAATTATGAATGATAAGACTTATTTTGATAAATAAATTGTAAGTTAAATTAGTACAGCGTAGGATCTAACTGTAGTGATTTAAGTTCGCCAGTGAAATCAGGGTATTGCAATGGTAAATATAACCGAATAGTGAAAATGGGAGCTCTTGCGGTTGTATTTAGGCAGGAAAATTTTGGCGCATATTTTAAAAGGAATACGCTTGTAAATTACACCACAAACTTAAATAATACGTCATAAAATGATAGGGCCACAATTGAATGTATCATAGAAGCGTTGTTGGCGAGAAGACTGCACCGCACGTTAGTTCAGAGAGTTGTACCTAGAGTCTAGGGTGAGACTTGGTGTGCTTGCTGTGTCGTCCTTATAGTTTCCACACTTCTAGGTCTCGAACATACTAAATACGTCCACCAAGGCTTCTACGTTAAGCACACAATACTGAGTAATTTGAAATAATATATTATTATTTCTGGCTGTCTGTCTCTCTCTCTATCTCTATCTCTCTCTCTCTCTTTCTCTCTCTCTGTCTATATATATATATATATAGAGAGAGAGAGAGAGAGAGAGCTCGGTGTGCAAGATATGCTGCTCGTACGAACCAACACCACAACTCGGTAGACATTACGTTTACGACGAAATGCAATGCTTAATGATATTTGGATCTTCAAATCAACAGCAAATGCTGCTTAATACCTTCCACGCTTATGAAAATAGCAGGAGTGGCTACTCTCTAAGCACATGCACATTGTTTACCGGCACAAATACCGAGCATTAGACGATGGTTTATTGAGTACTGTTACCGGTCCAACAAAAAACGTGCTAATGTTGCATCTACCTAGGACCCCTCGTTTACATGTAAATGTAAATCACGAGTGAAGTATCAACAATAGTCCCAGTAACAACACAGTCACACAGTCTGTACACCTGTGTACATACAGAAACAAAAGCTGTAAAAAGGCATCGTGTTGCAATATACAAAACTTTTTGAACGTTTTCCCAACTGACGATGTCATTATTAATAGTTGCTTCTGGGACTACGGCTGCAGCTTCATTACTGATTTTAACGTAAACTATGGCTCCTAGACAGTTGCAACAGGAGCACCTTTTTTGATACACAGGTAACATTACTCAACAAACCACCTTCAAATGTATTGAAAACCTGACGGTAAAAAAGTTGTATGCAATTAGGGGGTAACCCCTGCTATTTTTCTAAGGGTGGAAGGTATCAAGCACCATATTCTGTTGGTTTGACGATCCCAATAACATTGAGCAATGATGATAATATTGTTTTTGTATGTGGCGTAGTTTCCCAATTTTGGGAAAATTAGGTTTTAAACGTTTATCTATAATTGGTCATAACGCCCTTAATATTGAGTCTAGATGAACAGTGCACAACATGTTTTCGTTTTCTTTTGTTGCAAACTACAGCCGGTGTAAATATCAGAAGGTATTTTTGGGACATCCTGTATATGTACAGAATGAGTGTGAATAACACTAACAAACACGGGCAGGTGATTCCTTTGGAAAAAATAAGACGAAAATATAAGAACCTCTTTTCCCGAAATTGATTATTAAGTGAGCTGTGCGCCCCCAAAAGTCAGATTTTGAAATGATTAAAAATAAGATATTTTATACACTAATTGCGATTAAGCGACAAATAGGCGAATAGTATTTGCATAATGGAGACCGTTCACCTCGTGAAATGTGGTTGGAAAGATCAACCCCTTCGCTGTGTAAATAGGGGTTGCCACCCTGCGTTTGCATGAAACTTATTACCGAACCCTTGTAAGAGATTTATTTCATGTATTTATTAATGAGCACGTTAAAATTGACAATTAAGGTCGTCTTGTCCGAACACTCTCAGGTGAGGCGTTTGCGAGAAATCCGTGGTGACATTACTTAAAACAGAAAGCACGCGGCCTGACAGGTAGGCAACCCACTACACACGGCACGTGTAACTATGATGAAAGACGGAAACTGCACTGCTATTATTTAGGAACAATGTTGATTACGGTTATGTGAGCTATTTAAACTATGGTACGTGGTATTTACAGTAAATGTCCACCATCGTCTGTGCGGCGCTGCGGAATAAATCAGACACTTGTGTACGCAGTGTTGCCTACACGCTAGGCTGTTTCACCACGCCAAAACTTGACGTGCGTTTTTCACGAAAACTATGCGTCCTAGACAGTCGCTACAAGAGAATCTTTTTTATTACTAAGGTTACATTTCTCAGTAATTCACTCTTAAAAGTAGAATTATCCTGACGCTAAAATAGTGGTCAGCAATTTAAGGGAAAACACACCTTTTTTTATTTTCGTAAGGGTAGAAGGTATCAACTAGCGTTTACTATTGGTTTGTCGGCCTTATTGTCTTGAAGTAATATCCCGAGTTTTGTCGGTTTACGTCGATCGCTGTTCAGTTTGTGGGGAAATCAAAGTTTTAAAATTGTATTTTCAAAGGCAAATTACTCCTTAAATATAACGATAACGTACCAAGTGTCGTATGTATTTCCTGCTTTATTTTCCACAAGAAATCACCAGCCGGAGATTGACGGAAATTTTTGTGAACATCATGTACACACACACATATATATATACACACATAGAGACACACACAGATTCATACATACATATATATGTGAGAGAGAGGGTTTTACGGCCTTAACAACATGGCCTTAACAACCAATGAGCGTGAAGTTATGTGGAGTGACAGCATATTAATGCCCGAGCCAGGATTTGAACCCACGACCTCCGGCTGGCCGGCACCTTACCGTCTACGCTACGGAGGCCGGGTTATATACATATTGTGTGTCTTCCACACTGCACGCCTGCAGTGTGACAATCAGCAGGGGATGACATACGAAGGCGCAGAGAGGGCAATCACGCGAGCTCCTAGGCTCCCAGGTTACAGAGGAACTACAGAAGCAGCAGGCTGGAGGACTGACCTTTACTGGAGGCTTTATGTCGATGTTTGTGGAGCCGGAAGCTGTCACCACCACGTCACCATCTACCAGCTGGGTTATCTTCAGATCCAGTAGCTTGCCTGGGTCAGATGCACGGCCACAGTTATCGTACGAGTATGACACCAGCTTGGGCTTGCGAGCCTGTGAGGACAACAACAACACTCCCAGCATGAACACTTCACTTCACACCAGCTTGCATACACAGCTACCGGGGATCCAAGTGTTTAATATTGTCTGTTGTAGTACTCTGCCCCTTATCACAGTCTTAGAAATACCGGTCTGGAAACTAGTCCATCCACCAACGCTACTGTGTTGACACTTATTATGACTGATAGTGGCACTAGTACAGTGGTGTTGTTTTAACATTGTAATATACCATCATTCTACTAGAGCCACTAGCGATTAGGGTAAGAACGTACTGCTCATAGTTCCATCTACGCATAGTAGTAAAACAACATTACCGTCCTAGTGGCACCAATCATTCATATTCGGGTCATTTTTAAGACCGGTCCCTCAATGTCCGTGCCCTTTACTGCTGGCACTACCTCGTGCCACGTGATAAGTCGGTCTCTAAAACTTCTTAACCTCTACTTTGGCTATGTGCAGTAAAATACAATTGTCTAAATAATGAAAGCATGTGTCACAATTAATAAGGGGATCAAACAAAACCAATCAAAGTTATGTCATGTGTTATGCTGGTGGCATCAGAGACGAGAGAAGAAACAGTTGTAGAATAAACAGCCCATTCTGTGGTCAAAATGAAATTTGTTAATTTATGTACTAATATGGCGTAGTACAGTCAGCTGTTTCTGTGAGTATACTGAGAAATGAGTTTATGGTTGCACAACCCGTAGCCTCATTATAAATGTTGCAATGGTAACCAATAACTTTTTTGTAAACATTGTTAAAATGTACCTTATACGGTACTCATTTGTGGAAGACACAAAATCACAAAATTTTTTTTTTTTTTTTTTGGTTACCTTTGGACTGTTTCTTTAATTTATATCAATACCTCTAGCAGTATAGAACATAACTGTAGTTATTGTTTACAATTTTGTAACACTCCCAGTCAATTTCAAGTTTACAGTAAACTATATTCACATAAAATGATTAAACCTTCAAACATTTTACTACAACATGAAACAAACTATAATTTGAAATTGTTTATGAGAAATCAGTTACACCGACATATTAGTTCTACATACAACACAAAACAATCAGTACGTATACTTTAGCTCAACACACATTATCTCAGACACATTATCTCTCTATACATGCAGAATTTAGTAGAACTTAATAGTGTTGTAAATATGTTTGCCACAATTTTACTCGACTCTAAATAGTTGACCCTATTAGTTGTTTATCAACAATGTCTTTCAGGAAGTTAAATTTGATGTCCACATGCTTGGAACTTCTAGTGTTCTCATAATTTTTTACCATATAGATTGTTACTATTCTATTGTTTCAGCCAAAATCTACGAAAAAAGTCTTTTGAAGTACAGTAGATCTGAGGCTGCCATACTGCATGATGTATACTCAGCCTCCACAGGGCAACAACTGTTTGTTTTTTTGGGCATCAGGACGCCAGGTTACCACGGTGGAATGAGGCCAACCCATTAACACTCTTGTGGTCCGTCTTGTCACTCTCCCATTCTGAATCTGCAAATGTGGTGATCTGAGAACATTGGTATGGGCGTTTATGGTACACCAATTTCGTCTCACTGGTACTGTTAACACATCGGAGCACTTTTTTTGCTGCATTCCTTAATACATGTGTTGGTCAATCGAGGAAACAACTAAAATACGCAGTAGCAAATTCTATGTCAGGTCTACTGAGTTGGGATAAGTACGTCAAGGAACCCGCAAGTTCCCGATATGGCACATCTATCACCGTGTCTTCTACCCTGAGTTCAGGTTTGTCTTCCATTGGACATGGGGATTCTTTACATCCCTCCAAGTTAAATCTCTTCAACATCTTGTCAATGAACTTACTTTGGGTCAGTTTAATTCTGTTTTTTTTTGCTATCATTTACTATGTCCCAATGAAGCACTGAAGGTTTACATCTTTTGCACTTAATTCTTCTTTAATTTATTCTGAGAAATGTTCAATTATCATTGCATTTCCTATCAGGAGAATGTCTCCTATCCATATAAACAACCATAAGTCATCACCAACACACAAACAGACATCAAAACTTGAACCTCTCAGATTATTCTTTGTCGCAAATTGGTTTAACCGTCGGTTCCAGCATCTTGAAGACTCCCGAAGTACAGCTAAAGCTCGTTGAAGCTTCAGAACTTTCTCTCCTTTTTTTACTCTCTTCGGTTGAAAAATATACACCTCAGTGTCCAATGTTCCGTTCAAAAAAGCTGCTTAACAAACCAATCATTCTGAAGTGAATAAGACTGGGCTAATCTGATGACGGACAACTAAGCGACAGGTGCACACACTAGTTCACTTTTGTCAGTTTGAAACCCTTTTGCCACTAAGCTGTTACCAATGTTTGAAATTTTTCATATGTTTCTAGTTCTTTTTTAATGGCTGTTCTCCATTCCTCATATTCTTACATGGC
Source organism: Medauroidea extradentata (assembly GCA_003012365.1). Classification (NCBI taxonomy): domain Eukaryota; kingdom Metazoa; phylum Arthropoda; class Insecta; order Phasmatodea; family Phasmatidae; genus Medauroidea; species Medauroidea extradentata. The sequence goes on along the minus strand of PNEQ01042829.1, from coordinate 30,538 downwards.
TTCTTCATAACTCTGTGGGTTGCACTCACTCACTAGGCAGTAGGGCTACATAAAGTTTAAAGATTTTCAGGGATTTTCGTTTAACTACTTACCTCTTAGATCTGGTAAGGGGCCATTCTCCAGTCTGAGTTTCATACCCATGGAATTCATCATCACTTTCGGCAGTGGTAGGGGTCTTTTCTATGTTGACTAGTTCTTCACTATCATTATGACTTTCATCAGTTGTTGGATTTCGCTTTGTAATGATTATTTATTCACGTTCCTTGGTATCATCTTATCTTTGGTACAGCTGGATTGCTCTTCTCCTTACATCACACATCAATTTCATCAAATGTCACGTCTCTCGACACTTACACATTGCCTGCGATGGGGTATCATACCCTATAACCATTTGGGTTGTAGCCCACCATTCTGGTTGGTTTGGCTCTGCTGTCCAGCTTGTCTTTCTGTGGAAATTTCATCGCCTAAGATTTGGTTCCAAAAATGTTTATTTTCGTGCATGAGGTAAACTTTTCCCAAAAAGAACTGAGCAGTAATGTTCCCTTCAAGTGCTGCAGTAGGAGACCGATTGAGCTGATAAGCTGCAATGTGTATAGCTTCTCTCCAAAGCTGTTTTGGCAGATTTGTTTCCACGAACACTGATCTCACTTTGTCCAGTAAAGTTTTGTTAAACCTCTCACTGTTCATTTGTGGGAAGTATGGAGCTGTATACTCTAACTGGAAGCCATTCTCAGTGCTGAATATCTTAAATTTCTTTGACTAGAACTCTCCCATGTTGTCGCACTTAACATAACTTTTACGCCTTTCTCCAAACTGATTTCAAAATGTCTTACATAGTATATGAGGTTTCATGCTGCATCAGCCTTATTCTTGAGCAGGTAGACAACAAAGAAGTGTAAGTACTCGTCTGTGATGGTTTGTTAGAATCCTCACTGTCATTTGTAGGGGTCGCAACTGGATCTCCTACATCTGTGTGCAGTAATTCGCCAATCATGTGAGACCCGGTTGATGTACTCCTGGGGAACGGAAGCCAATTTGATTTCCAGTGAACGAGTCACACACTTTCTTGAAGTGAGGTAACCCCATCAACCTCACTCTCTGACGATTCAGGTGACCAAGTCACCTACGCCACAGATAATCCACATTCACCGAACAGCAATGTTATACTTTATGAAGGGAAAATACCGCCATATAAAGCTTTCCAGATGCATAACATACAATATTGAGGCCACTATCATCAACTATTTCTGCCTTGGTATTACTAAAAATAACTTGTTTCCCTGAGTTGACAACTTTCTTCACTGATAGCAGATTGAATGGAAGATTTGGTACTATAAGACCTACCAAATTTACTTTCATATCACCTTTGACCAGCCTTAGTGCCCCTTTTGTTTGGCTCTCAGCTAGTCCCCGATTGCGACCTTTATCTTAATACGACTCTCCATGTCCTCAATATTGGTCATGCACGACATCGTACTTGGCATAATAAGTGTCAGTACACCCTGAATCTAAAATAAAAGTAATTTCTTTTTCACCTCCTTCACCTTGAGCAAGGACAGCATCTTCCTTTCTCGTAGTGGCAACAAATGTAACTTCTGCTTCTTCAGAGCACAAGTAGCTTGACTTGTGTCCTCCACTACCTCGACTACTGTATCTGCGAGTTATTCCTCGATAATTTCTGTTTACTCTACTATAGAAAGCCTTTCTGCTATTGTTTTCTGCTTTAGGGCAATCCGCAACAACATGACGGGTATCTCCGCATCCATAACACCTCCTCAGAGACCTTGAAGCAATAAATCATGATTCTCTGCCAGTGTCTTCTGCATACATGAGGTTCATTTTTAACTCGGCATCGAGTAGTCTTGACTTCACGAATTCCAGTATCAAGTCTGTGTCCATTGTTTCAAGTACTGTGATAATGTTCTCGTAGCGTTCTGACATGGTAAGTAGTACATGGAATACTTTGTCATCCTGATCTAGAGATGACCCCATACCCTCCAAATCACGAATTGAACCGTCAAATTTGTTTAAGTGTTCACGTAGGGATTAGGGATGTAGTGAACTTCAAAATCAGTAGCTTCTTTCTTATACAATTTTGAGATGGTACACTTCCTCTCACATATCTTACATAAAGCTGTAAGCATGTCCGCAGCAGTTTTGGCATCTCTGACATAGTCAATGAGACGATCGGCAACACAGTTACGGATGAGATTCTTAGCCTTCTTATTTTCCATGTTGAACTTCTCCATAGCTTTTCCCAACAGCTCTTGAGTTCTGCTTTCCCCATCAACAACATATCACACTTATTTTTCGTCTAGTAGTGAAAATACATGAAACTTATAATTCTTGAAATGTTGTACCTATTAACTATGTATAGTTCGTAGTCGTAGAAATACTGGCCGCCATGATTCCGACAACAACCACAAACAACCTCAAAGTTATTGTTTCGTACAACTATAAGTCACTTTTTACCGATACCGCCAAGCATGCAACTTATAAACTGACGTTCACTTTATTACGGGAAAACTTCTCCTGCGCCCATAACCTGTTAAAGTGTATGGTATACGGGACTCATTTGAGGAAGACACAAAATCACAACATATTTGTTTTGGGTTCCCTTTCAACTGTTTCTATTATTTACATCAGTACATCTTGCTGCATAGAATATAACTGTAGGTATTTTTTACAAAACAGTAACATATTGAGGAATGAGGTTATGGTTGGACAACCCACAGCCTCATTATAAACGTTGCTATGGTAACCAATAACTTTTCATCAGCATGGCGGAGTGCAATCAGCTGTTTCTGTATGTGTATTGAGAAATGAGGATATTGCTGTAAAACCTGCAGCCTCATTATACACGTTGTTATGGCAACCAATACTTTTTTCTCACATTTCAATATGGCGGAGTGCAATCAGTTTCTTCACACATTTCAATATGGCGGAGTGCATCAGTTGTTTCTGTAGGTGTATTGAGAAATGATATGGCTGGACACATCGTAGGTGGATGGTGTTATTCCGCCTTCTGTCTCCAGATATCACACCCCTAGCTCAATAACATACCTCCATCGGAATGTTTCTCTTATCTCTGAGTGTTAGTGGCGAGGTGTTCCGTTTTATGGAAGAAAATGGTCGTCCCCACAGAGCTGGGTCAGTGGACGACATGCTGGACGAGGTGGGATGGGAATACATAGCGTCTGCCGTGGCCAGCTCGTTTTCCATCCGAGCACGTCTGGGCTACATTATCGTTAGATATGATGGTTTATCGCGGGAAAAAATTGACTGTTTGCTGGATTTCAACACACGTTCAGTTTACCAGAAGGTTATTGGTTTTAGCTTATGCTTGGAGCTGTTACATTATTTGACTGAGCCAGTGAGAATCCCGATATTGTAAGATTTGATGCCTTTTATTGGTCTTCAGACAGCTACAACTATATCACCGAATCATATATGTTGCAAGAAACTATATTGTTTTCAAGGATATGTTGGCACAAGATATTTTCGCGATATACCATCACCTCTAACTATCGTTCATCACCTCAAGGCGTTAATGCCTCGACAGTAGCCTACAGCACTATTGGTCGCTCGAGTTGATAGTTCATCATAATAGCAGTGACTGTAGTGTTTGTGTCTAATCTGTATTTGTGTTGCCCTACTGATGCCAATTCACGTTCCTTGCCATTAACAGTCCGTATCATTTAGCATTATATTTCTAATTTATTTCCAATTACAAATTTGACAAGATTTCTTTAAATATGTTTCAATAGGGACCTAACTAATTTCCTAATGTCTGTATATCATTACGCATACTTTATTCGCAATATTAAAACATTGTTAAACTAATTTAAAATTAAATGTTCATTTATATATATATATCACATAAAAAAGACTAAATAACTTCTAGCACCAATCTTGAACCATAAAAGGCACCTGACATTTATATGTAATATTTCTAAAGATACGTCGCCAGTAGTACCACTTTTAATTTACCAGGCCTATACATAAATTAATAATTTGAAGAAACGTGGTGATACACTGTCAAATGAAATTCTTCCATGTATAAGACGAAAATATTTCCTTGTTTGTAAAGAAGCGTTGACTCCATGTGAACACAAGTCAAAGATTACGACATACTGCACGGCGCATAAGTATTAGCTAGAGCATTCCTCCTCCCTCCCCCTACCCGGGCTGGGCGATGCGGCTTCGATATTCTCGATGGGGTAAACTCCCCCCTCCCCGACGATATTTTTTCATGTGGGAGTCGTGATGGAAGCTGCTGTTCTCGGCGGATTTTCTTGAGGAACTCCGGTTTCCCTCACCCTTTGTATTATTGGGCAACTCCGTCGTAGTACTTTATTTCTTGACAGCCTCCAGGAATCACAAACACCTACGAACACCCATTCAGAAGACTGTTCTTCAGATAAAAATTCTCTATCCTATGCTAACCTTACCATACTAAGTCATCTATTTATACCTTACACATGCACTTTCGCACAAAAAAAATGAAACTTTGATAAATTTTCACTCCCGACAAATCTATTTAATGAACAGATGTGTAACTGTCACTTGTACACACAATATTACGTTTATTTATGTCATTCATGTGAGTAGTGTAGTATAGCCGATTCTATTGCAGGAGCTTAGGAGCCGGATCCCGGATCTGTTCTGTATTTTATACTATTTTTTGTTAGGCTGTTCATCCACTATCTTGATCAATGTCCGTTGTCTTAATACCTAGCTACCCTCATTGGCCCCACCCTCCATCTTGTTTTTTTTTTTTAATTAGTTTAATAGGTGTCCTCTAGGTAGGTCTGCCAGTAGTTACTGATCGTTTCCTAGATGGCGTTGATTATTAAGACTTTGGTGCTGAGTCTTTCCACCAGGAGAGCTAGTAGTTATACCAATCGTCTTGGTTCCAGTGTCGTCTGCTAGATAGCATTAGTATTGTTTGTACTACTGATTTAGTCCGTCTCCATGTCCAAGTATCACCATTAAGAGCGCTACTGCACCTAACCTAACTTAACTTAACCTGGCCTGTCCTTCTAACAAGTTACACTTCTAGCCTTGTTTCTGTTCTTCCTTTACCTAACACTTATTTTCCCTTGTATGTTTGTCTTGTATCATAGTACACTGCTAGGAATTCTTCTAGTATGTTGCATTCTCGTAAGGCATTGAATATGTTCCACTCGTGTAGGTCTTAGAATATTTTTTTTCTGTAAGCTGTTTATAAGTAGTGTAGGGTAGTATTATTTTATCTGTAGTAATACATGTCTTCTTCTAATTCTTGTTATATGTTATTCTTGCTTTGCTTTGTCAGGGCTTGGTAGAATTTAAGTTACGACTAGGCCATTTATTTAATATGTTTTTAATGCTGAAATCATAACTTAACCTGACCTAACCTGACCTCCTAACATGTTACGAATCTAACCTTGTCTCTGTTTTTTTCTTTAACCTAATACTTTTTTCCTTTTTTTGTATGACCAATAGTATTTTTTTAACCAGTTTTATAAATTTTAAGTATTTTTATCATGTTTTAGCTTTTACATGTGCTAGACTTCTTGGAATTTATATTTTTGTCCTGTACCTGTTCTGTGAGTTTGTTTCTCTTTTTTTTTTTTTTTTTTTTTTTTTTTTTTTTTTTTTTTTTTTTTTTTTTTTTTTTTTTTTTTTTTTTTTTTTTTTTTTTTTTTTTTTTTTTTTTTTTTTTTTTTTTTTTTTTTTTTTTTTTTTTTTTTTTTTTTTTTTTTTTTTTTTTTTTTTTTTTTTTTTTTTTTTTTTTTTTTTTTTTTTTTTTTTTTT
>PNEQ01042829.1:11578-24639 GCA_003012365.1 Medauroidea extradentata | reverse complement strand
ATGTACGTATTAACATTTATGGTGTTACTTTAGTATATGTAAGATTCACCTTGAAATGATTGATAATATTTTTCTATTGCTTATGTGTAGAAGGAATGGTCAATTTGTTTTGTGTTCAACTTTTTATACGTTATATTTCTGTTCTTTAAATATTTTTCCCATTCATATAACTGTTTTATGTACGTTATCATTTTCTCTCTCTCACTCCCTGTCTCCCTCCCTCTCTCTTTCCCTCTCCTTCCCTCTAGGATATTGCATGTTGGTTTTTCTGTGGTAGACCTTTAAAGACTGTTTTTCGTTTTATTATATTTGGTTTGAGACATTTTCTTAAATGTTGAACTTTGGTATACGATTTCTAGTATAGCACAGATACTTTTCGTACTTTGGTTTAAGTATTTTTCTTGTCTGTAAGTAATTGTATATGTTTTTTATTTAATGTTTTGTCTCAGAAGACAGCACATGGCCACAAAGTCTACACCTGCAAGAGATGCCTGGTACAATTTGACGATCAACAGCGAGTATCTGAACTGGATGGTGAGCAATGTCTGACTGAACACAGGAAATACTGCACGAGCAATGCACCCCTTCGTGCTGATATGCCACAGCTAGGGCCTGATGGCAGACCTCCAGTGCTATGTTTCAAGAACATACAATACAAAAGTAAACTGCCGATTGTTGTGTACTCTAATTTTGAAGCTGCATTGATACCAGTCCAGGCCTGTCAACCTGATCCTGAGACGGCATTTACCATGGCATACCAAAAGCATGAAGCATATAGCTTCTGTATTTTTGTGCAAATTGACAATGATGTCATACCATCACAATTGACGTCGCAACTGCCTCAAGAACCTATAATCTACACAGGACCAGACGGACCTAAGATTTTTGTTGAAAAAATCGTTGAGATAGGTAGAAATGTGAAGATGATCTACGACACTTCATTAAAGATGGTGCCACTAACACCGTCACAAAATGCAGCATATCTCCAGGCCAACATATGTTGTCACTGTAGTGGGAGCTTCAGTAAAAGCAATGTGAAGGTGCATGACCACTGTCACTTTAGTGGAAAGTACATTGATGCGGCCTGTAACCAATGTAACTTGCTGAGAAGACGCCCGAAGAAACTTCCTGTATTTTTTCACAACCTAGCTTATGATGAAAACTTTATCTTCAGAGAACTGGCATATGACAGCAAAGATATTACCATCATCCCACACAATGAAGAAAAAATTATTGCATTTGGAAAATTACTCGGTGACAAGTTCACCATACAATTTATCGACAGTTTTCGTTTCATGGCTAGCAGCCTGGCGACATTAGCACAAAATCTGCCTGCCTCAAAGTTCTGCAACACTGTGAAATTCTTCAGCACTGATGAATTTTAACTAGTAAGAAGGAAAGGGGTGTTTCCCTACGACTACGTCGACAGTATCGGAAGATTAGAAGAGACAGAGCTACCACCAAAGGAAAAGTTCTACAATCGACTGACAGATACGTACATTAGTGATCAAGACTACGAACATGCACATACTGTGTGGGAGAAATTCGTTTGCAAAACTCTGAAGAACTACTCCGACATCTACTTGAAAACAGATGTTCTCCTACTTGCAGATGTATTTGAGAACTTTCGCAGCCTCTGCCTAGAAACATACGGACTGGACTGCGTGCGTTATGTAAGTTTGCCCGGATATGCATTCGATGCAATGCTGAAGGCAACATCAGTGAAGCTCGAACTTCTGACAGATTATGACACGTACTTGTATCTCGAGAGAGGTATTCGAGGGGGTGTGGCCCAGTGCGTGAAACGACACTGTGTTTCTAACAACAAGTATGATGGTGAGAAGTACAATCCTACGCAGTCAGAAACTTACCTACAGTACCTGGATGCTAATAACTTGTATGGTTGGGCTATGAGTCTGCTTCTACCTATAAACAATTTCAAGTGGTCCAGTACCTACCTAAACATCATGAGTGTGCCGGACACTTCTCCTGTGGGATACATAATTGAATGTGATGTAATGTCTCCTCCTGAACTATACAAGGATCACAAAGCTCTACCATTTCTGCCGATAAACGAATGTCCTCCACGATCATCACCGAAGAAACTTATGACTATGTTGACAGATAAGAAGAATTGTATCGTCCACTATATTACGTTCAAACAAGCCGTTAGCCATGGACTTAAGATTGAAAAAATTCACAGTGTATTGGAGTTTGAGCAAAGTGCCTGGCTAGAGCCATACATCCAGCTGAATACGGCTAGACGTGCAGCAGCAGAAAATGAGTTTGAGAAGGACTTTTACAAGCTGGCTAACAACGCAGTCTATGGAAAGCTCATGGAAAACAAGCGCAACAGACAGAGAATGAGTCTTGTGTGTAATGAAAGCGACTCAAGAAACTAATTGCAAAACCTGCTTTCAAGGACAGAATTATTTACTCAGAAAACCTGTCGCTTGTGAAACTTGGGCATGAAGCAATCTTGTTCGATAAGCCCATCTACGCCGGCCTTGCTGTACTTCATTTGTCAAAAGTACTTACGTATCATTTCCACTATGATATAATGAAGGCTAAGTACGGTGATGACTCGCAGTTGGCCTACATGGACACCGACAGTTTCATCTACGAGATACGAACGGGTGACTTTTATCAAGACATGTTCACTGATCCTGACTTCCATGACGAATTCGATATATCATCCTATCCTGTCAACCATCCATGCTACTCACCTAAAAACAAGAAGGTTATAGGCAAATTCAAAGACGAATGTAACAGTGTGCCTATGACTGAGTTTGTAGGATTGCGAGCGAAGATGTATGCCTACAGGTGCTGCGAGAATGTATGCAAAAAGGCCAAAGGAATTCAGAAATGTGTGATCAAAAAGAAAATTACCTTCCAGGACTACATCAGAGCTCTGAACAGAGAGAAGGCTATGCGAGTAACTGTACATAGTATAATATCACGGAAAAAGCAACTATATTCCGAGTGTAGCAACAAACTGGCGCTTGTTTGGCTAGACGACAAGCAATGTGTGTGCAAAGATGGAGTAAACACTCTACCACATGGATACTCTAACTGAAGGTAAGTCATGTTCATTATACTATTTCTCTTAAAGTTTGTTACTTTATCATACTATTTCCTAACAAAATGTATTGAACATTATTAATGTGATTAAACTTTTTCTCTCCCGACAGTTTCCTGCATCCTGGCTATACCGGAAAAGCCTGCACAATAAGCTGAAACGCAACACCCATACTGCCGGAGGACTACAATGAAGAAAGGTGTGGTAGACTACTAGCAGCTACTAGAAGACTACTGCAGAAATGACTAGACTCTCCATGACTACACTGCGAAACAAGGAACACCACCGCATTGCTTAGTACAGTTACCAGTTAGACATGATGTCTCACAACATCTCGAGAATGATATTGAATAGAAATGTATACAAAATAATAAATTGACTCAATAAAATTCTTAAAAAATATATTTTGTTGTATTTTTTGTGAAAGCATGTTTCCCAAAAGCAAAATTAATGAGTTCATTACTGTGTCAGGAAAAGGTAGAGTTAGTGCACGGTTAGGTGACAAAATGCTACGTTAATATATGTTGACTGGTACAAAATACTCCATAGTTTGGTACAATGGTATTGTTATTTTCCTATTCCAACATAAGGTCGGTGTACAGTAGCAAAAATAAAATCATATAACTGAAGAACCATCGGTCAAACACAACTAAACACGCTTTCATTAGTTTAAAAAGTACGTACACATAACATAAAGTAAAATATTTCAGAGCCTAAACAAATAGTTATGAGCACCGACACAAGGGTAAAAGTAGTTCCTACACCTATGGAAAAACATCAGATTTTTAATTGCAGAAAATAGTTACAATGGAATATTAAGGAAAACAGTATTTCCAAGATCTAGATACAGACAATACATTAAATAAAAAACATATACAATTACTTACAGACAAGAAGAATACTTAAACTAAAATACGAAAAGTTTCTGTGCTATACTAGAAATCGTATACCAAAGTTCAACACAGAAGAAAATGTCTCAAACCAAATATAATAAAACGAAAAACAGTCTTTAAAGGTCTAACACAGAAAAACCAGCATGCAGTATCCTAGAGGGAAGGAGAGGGAGAGAGAGAGGAATGAAGAGTAAGAGAGAGGAAGGGAGACAGGGAGTGAGAGAGAGCATAAAACACTTATACGGAAGGGTAACATATTTAAAGAACAGAAATATAACGTATAAAAAGTTGAACACAAAACAAACTGACCATTCCTTCTACACATAAGCAATAAAGAAATATTATCAATCATTTCAAGGTGAATCTTACATATACGAAAGTAACACCATAAATGTTAATAAATTAAAAAAAAAAAAAAAATTTCCAAGAAGTCGAGCACGTGTAAAAGCTAAAACATAATAAAAAATACTTAAAATTTATAAAACTAGTTTTAAAAAAATACTATTGGTCATACAAAAAAAGGAAAAAAGTATTAGGTTAAAGAAAAAAACAGAGACAAGGTTAGATTCGTAACATGTTAGGAGGTCAGGTTAGGTCAGGTTAAGTTATGATTTCAGCATTAAAAACATATTAAATAAATGGCCTAGTCGTAACTTAAATTCTACCAAGCCCTGACAAAGCAAAGCAAGAATAACATATAACAAGAATTAGAAGAAGACATGTATTACTACAGGTAAAATAATACTACCCTACACTACTTATAAACAGCTTACAGAAAAAAAAATATTCTAAGACCTACACGAGTGGAACATATTCAATGCCTTACGAGAATGCAACATACTAAAAGAATTCCTAGCAGTGTACTATGATACAAGACAAACATACAAGGGAAAAAAAGTGTTAGGTTAAAGGAAGAACAGAAACAAGGCTAGAAGTGTAACTTGTTAGAAGGACAGGCCAGGTTAAGTTAAGTTAGGTTAGGTGCGTTAGCGCTCTTAATGGTGATACTTGGAAATGTAGACGGACTAAATCAGTAGTACAAACAATACTAATGCTATCTAGCAGACGACACTGGAACCAAGACAATTAGTATAACTACTAGCTCTCCTGGTGGAAAGACTCAGCACCAAAGTCTTAATAATCAACGCCATCTAGGAGACGATCAGTAACTACTGGCAGACCTACCAAGAGAACAACTATTAAACTAAATTAAAAAAAAAACAAGATGGAGGGTGGGGCCAATGAGGGTAGCTAGGTATTAAGACAACGGACATTGATCAAGATAGTGGATGAACAGCCTAACCAAAAAGAGTATAAAATACAGAACAGATCCGGGATCCGGCTCCTAGGCTCCTGCAAAAGAATCGGCTATACTACACTACTTAAAAGTTTTATTTTTATTTAACCAACCCCTGAATAGAAACAAGTAACTCTTCATTTTCAAATAGATGTTATTTACTTTAAAATTTACACTCCACTTTAAGAAAACGTGATATTAATTAATGTAATTTACCGGAGATGCGCAGCTAAGTATTTGTGAGGCGTACAGATGACTAGTTTTAAAGAATAATTTATGTGCGTATACATTTCAACATTACTCGTTTGATCTCTACAAACGGAAAATAAAGAACTGTTTCAATGCATCTAAAACAGGAAATTACATAAAATAAATTAATGTTTCGTAAAGTTCTTTTTATAACGTTAAATTATTGATGTATTTATTGAAATAAAAGAAATATTCACCTTTGGGGAGTTTCGAACACGAAAATTGTTGTTAACAAACGAGCACGATACCGTACTACGGATTCTACAAGAAGCGCAATCCGAAAATATGATATTTACTGTATATAATATGCGAATTCCGGTTTTTAAAATACTAAGTCATTTCCTTTTGTGTTTGATAGAGTTAGTCACACTGAAATCGTTTCTGCTAATATTAATATTCTTATATCATGCTGCTTAAAATTTTAAATCCCCTAGCCGTCACACAAACTCATATTTTGTAAGTCAAGATATACATTCGAATAGCCGCCATCTTGTCGACCAACGGTGCTCTCTTCGTGCACTTATTTCGTATACGAGTTCAAGGCAGTTGATCATACCGGTTTTCAAATAGGACAGTTCGTATGCGGATCTGAGCATTCGAAATAGCTCGTACACGAACACTTGAGCTGTATTATCCAGCATAAGCGCCCATATCTCTCTTCGCTGCTCTACAGACCACACGTTCCCTATATAAACATGCTCCAAGTAACGGCATGCATGGCAAGTTTCTTCATGGCCGAATTTCAAAATTTAATTTAGCAAAATATTATGTTACCTCAAGTAAGACAATTTTTTATTTGGCAATTTGTGAAATCGATAAGAAAATAACAACTTTGACATTTGCTGAAGAAAGCCTGGGAATATACCGTAACTTAACTCAAGGTATTTCGATGCATAAAAAAAAAAAACGATCCTCGACTTTGGCCTTCCAAGAAAAATTTGGGTGAATCTTAACAGAATATGAACGAACTATGGCAAATGTCCGGACTTCATATGTGAACAGAATCTAAAATCAGCCGAAAGGCAAACAATCCGATGCATACATGTTCACCACGAGCTTACCCGGGACAACTTGAAGACTTATAGTTCACTCAAATATATTTGTAATCTAAATGTTTCCTTATGACTCGTCTTTTATCGTTATTCTGTACCAGTATTAAGGTAAGTACATTAATGTGATTTGTAATAATGTCTTACACTAAATACATAAATAATAAATTGCAATGTACACTGTATCAAACAATTCTGTCACTGCGAGTTGTCCCATAGCAACATGCAAGCAAGCTGTATTGAGTGAACATTGATTGGAAGTTCGACCACGTGACCAAAGAGTCTTGAGGAGAATGAAGTGTGGTTGGTGTTTGAAAGCTGACACTCACCTCTCTGGTGAATATTCGTGGTGCCACGTCCTCCTGCAACACAAGTGATAGTATTAGTAGACTACAACTGCTGCTGTTACTACATACACTGCTGCTATGGCTATCATTACATGCGCTATTCTAGCTGCTAACACTACATGCCTGTGCTCTTCTATAACTGCAGTGACATGTACTGCTCAAACATAGAAATGAAATAAAACATATAAAGAAATTCCTAACGTCCAATTGTTTCTATTCAGTTGAATAAAATGCAGTCACTCAGCAAAAATGCATACAATGTCGTACGATACTCGTCAAGATTTTTCTTCTTTTAAGAGGGCGTGGTACATAATTCAACACTAAAAGCATAAATCGATAACTGTAGGTTTATTGAAGCCAATTTGCGATAGTTAAACAATAGCAATCCTAGACAATAGTTTCAGCCAACGATTTAAACAAAATTGTTTCCAGCGTTACGAATTTCTGAGGCACATCCTCTGACGCCTGAACCTCGTGCATTTAACTGCGGAGCAAGAGATTACACGTAACAATTAGTAATTTTGGATGAATATTTACTCACAAAGTTGGCAAATATAATTATATAGGATTGTCATTGAGTATATTATCCATTGGCTTCGGAAAAAGCGTAGAAATCAATTGATGTCTTCAGCGTTTATTTATCTACCACGCACTCTTAACGTGGTAGCAGCGGCGAAGAATGCGGACGCAGACCAGAAAACAAATAAGTTCTATTTAGATAATAAGAACACATTCTTATTTACCTATAGTCTACGTATATACACTATTTCAGTTCTTGTATAAATTATTCTAATAACTGTTATTTTGTTAACATGAGTTATACCTTTGTACAAAAATGTACACAATAACATCTAATGGATGCAATGAACTATACTGTACTACACAAGCTGTTACACTATTGTTGCTGTTACCACATGCTATAGTTGCTAATGCAGCAAGCTTTTTTAACTAAATTTCCGGATCTGAGTGCAGTACAAGAAAACTTTATATTCGTGTGATCTAGATACTTCATCGGAATTTGCTTTATCATTTCCTGCAATAGCCTATATTATTTGAATGAAATTCAAAGAAATGTATTTAACTGCCAAATATTCTAGAAGCAGGACATATAGTTTTATTTGTACTAATTGCGGAAATTTGGTCATTTATCATTGCATTATTTTAATTTTAAAGAACTATTCTTCTAGGTATTTAATTACAATCCAATGGTAACATCAGATGACATAAGAGTTAAACAAATCAATGGTCGTGGTTGTGTACTGGTCTGACACTCCCCTCCTACCTCTACAAACATGGTTCGTTTCCTGTTTATATTCGCTCAAGATTTTCTCCTGTGTGAAATGTGATGGACGTTGGCCGGTGGGTATTATGAAGGTAGCCTTCTCCCTATTTTCGTACTCTTGCATTCCGTCGCTGCTACGTAAGGCGTTCATAACAGTTCACGTGATGGTGTAGGGTAGATTTTCGCTGTCACGAGACCAGGATTTGTTGATCACAACGGTGTTAATCAGTGCCTGCGGTGCTGTTTATAGTTTTAAGATGGCGGTATTAAAAACACACATATATTTTAAATGTTATTTTATTTTTACATGCAACATCCGCACCACAATGTTCACACGTTTTCATTTATATTACATACAATATTCGTTTCGCACTTGTTTCTTCGAAATTTTGAACACAGGGGATTTTTTCACGTCGTTGTGGTTTTGGTTACGTGCATTGTCTACTTTTTTTTCGTGTCAAACGGCGACTTTAGTGAGAATTTGTTCTAGAAGCGGCCATGTGAACATTGATGACTGGTATACTTCACTTGGGTTATGTTTTGAACACCTCAAGTCGAAATTTTGTCTTACTTACGTTACCCTAGTGAGCTTTTTAAAACGCCTATTTTCTACTCGTATCGCAGGGCTATTCAAACCCTCTCTCTACTCCTCTGTTTATAAATCTGGTGAAGAACTGACTAAACAACATAACATCAGTGACTTGGGTGTTTGCGAAATGTCCACTGTAAGAAGAGAAAAATTTCAAAACAGACAAAACATAGTTTTGTTGATGGAATAGTTAATCTTTCATTTTAACTTCTTCTCTCCAAGTGTATAAAAATCTGCTAGCAAACAAAATATACTTTTGAGTCTATTTATGCATGCTTGTTTGCCATAAACAAACGTAGTTGAGAGTGTCGGTGTAGTTTCGTTAGACTACTGAAAGAGGAAAGGGTAGTAAACGTCAAAGTTATACGTAGATAGTTAACGCTGATACTGGCGCAAAGGTTCCCGGTGGAAGCTGGGGATGGATACGCTCGGGCAGACTCGGCAAACTTCGGCACGCTGCGCGGCGGTCGAATGTTCATGCTTTATCAGCATTCAGAGTCAGGAGCAGGGGTTTCTGGTGAGGAGGGAGGGAAGTGGGGAAAATGTATAGTTGGCGGTGACCAAAAAGAACCTGGCACCAGTCGAATTTTCAAAATAGTATTTGTAGTTTTATGTAACTTTACATAAAAATATCTTCCAAACACTTTTATATTGTTTACTTTAAAACTGAGTATTTTTATCAAATTATAACTTCCGGGCACATAACCCAACCACGACCCCTTAGCCTTGAGAACATTTAACTACAACTTTAACCATGGATTATAAATTTTTATAAGATTAAGTTTGGTGTATGCAGGTATTATACATACACATCTTCACTGAGGTAAATTTATATGCAAAGTACATCTTGTAGTAGATAACATACAACAAATTAAAACTGTTTAGCTCTAATATTTGTTTACTATAAACACACAAGGGAAATAAAAACACACCTTTCTAAAAATATTCTTTAAAACCTATGTACCACAATACTTAAAACCATCGGAACCCTTTCAAAAATATATTATATAATTTTTAATATCCTCATTCATCATATTTTCTCATCGAAATACACGCTCAGTTATTATACTAATTAGTGGTTTTTTCTCTTACAAAGAAACAAGCTATGTTGTACTCATCAGTTTTGTGTCCTCCCATAAAGTTCTTGTAGTGGCAGCGGCAATGGGTGTGATATCTCAGCACCATCTAATGTCTGCATGGCCGAGGAAGTCAACAGGCACAGTCAAAGTGTGTGTCAACATTGGTGAACATCTGGTCAACATTGCCACAGAGATTGCCAACAAGTGTGATGTTTGTGTCGTTACTGCCCAAGTCGCCTTAAGGATGTTCACGTGCCAAAATACATAATTTTATATTTGTACGACATGGTGTTAGTTTTATAGACGCTACTGGTCACTACATTTTCCACCTGTGAAAACTTTTTAGCTCTCGTGGTCTTCCCTCATGTCAAAGTCAGAATTTGCAAGTTACGGGAACATACGTATAACGAAAACCATCTGACTTACTCGAAAGAAATAACTTACACTGAAATGATACTTCACATGAAGACGGGAAGCAGATGCGAGCTCCCGAAACGTCGTGAAAAGTTGGTCTTTGGAAATCTACTGTGTTCTTTCATGTTTTCATCGTTGTGTCGTCTAGTCTGTTGTCTATGACGTCGTCGTTGTTATCCTGTCTTGTGTCCATTATTGTATTCGTTCTAGTATTGTTTGTGCTGTCTTAATTGTGGTGTCCTGAGTTTTACACATTACTTTGTTTTGTACCGCGACTTTTATTTTTGAATGTTTATTTTATTTTCCTGTATTTGTCGTTGACAAATTCCTAATGGGATCTTTCATGTGCTGTTGTTTTTGTTTATGGAAGTGTTGACTACTTCCAAACTCTGCTTGTTTTTTCATTTTTTCGTTTTTCGTCTATTCTTAGTCTCATTTCTGGGACCACACAATTTTACAACGGCGTATTGCCACGGTAATACAGTACTTTACTCTGTTCTATTGCGAGAAACATTAAAATACATTACCTACGGGTGTTGTTTTATAAATTTTCCGTATTGACTTTCAGACAATTTAGGGTTCATTTGGTGTTTACAGCACTTAGGAACCACTTCCTCTCACTGGAAACAGTCACGATCTTAGCATAAGAGCAGTGTGACTGCAGCCAACCAATCAAAAACGTAGACGGGAAAACTATTTCTACCCTTCTTTAAATTTCTAGATATCTGCATCTGCAAACCAAGCTGGGAACTTTACCACAATATGTATGAACATACATCCCACCGGATTATAAATTTCTCCACGAAATACATGTCAGCAAATTAAGCAGGCCAGATCTCATCTACGTATAAACCTATGTGCTTGAACACATTGTCCAATTCCTCAAAATATTAGGACTTGAATTCCGATTTTCGAACATGCATCACGTGAAGGAAGTAGGGTTTCCGGTTCGCAGTGAATTCTTTTCCGAACAAGCTATTTTTGTACAAAAGTATCAAATTACCAACAGCAACTTTAGGCTTTCGAAATTCCCTCTTCCAGTTTCGGTACACTGCGTTAAGGGCTATGGAAAGGTACGATGTCGAGCGGACGACTGGAATATTCAATTGCCAATAAAATCTGAACTAACCATAAAAATTCGATGAGATTTTTATGCCAAGTAGATATTTTATCAGTGGACGTTTATTTACATAGCACTATGCGGTAGTATGCTTAAAAATAAAAACAGTTTTCAGAAAATAAGGGCTTGAAACCACAAAATCTACAAAAATGGAAAATTGACATTTTTATCATTTTAACACGACACCTAAGCTTCTATAATAACCGAATTTCAAAAACACTCGCGTTTCCATTCGAAAACAATTATAACAACAGTAAACTTCCAGCGCAGACATTTTTGGATAGTATAATTATTTTCAAATCAAAACCGAGTTAAAATGATAAAAATGTAAGTTTACCATTTCTGTAGATTTTGTGGTCTCATGCCCTTATTTGTCTAAAAACCGTTATTAATTTTTTACTCGAAAGTAAAGCATACTACCGCCCAGTGCTATATAAACAAACGTCCGCTAATAGAATATCTACTCGGCCAAAAATCCCATCGAATATTGATGAGTAGCTTAGATTTTATCGACGATTGAGAATTCTAATCTTTCGCTCGACGTCTTACTTTTCCATACCCTTTAACGCATTTATTTTCACACTAAATTATTTAATTTGTATCATTTGAGTTGTGTTTCTTAGAGTAAGTTGCGAAAACAGACAAACCACTAGTTTGACGTGTCGTTGTACGAAACCTAGAGAACAGAAAAATATTTTACTTGTTGAAAATTACTACTGATGTAATGTGTGGAAGTTGGACAAAGGGTTGTTTGGATTATAAGTAAAGTTGCCAAATTGCCCAACAAAAATTGCTACAGGTAGATCTGAATGTATCTGTAGCCAAACCACATGCATTTAATACAAAATATCTTCTCGCTTAGAGAGTAACTAATAAACTATATTTGTCCTTCGTGTTCATTTACTTAAGCAGAACAAAACTAAATAAAATTGAAATAATTTGTCGGCACAAGCAAAACGGTTCAAGTTAATGTCAAAGTATTACCGTCTTACAAAGTTGTCTGATCAAGTGGTGTCGAAGTTTTGCCATGTTCCCAAGCTGTCTGTTCAAGCGGAGTCAAAGTACTGCCGTGTTCACACACTGTCTGTTCAAGTGGTGTCAAAGTATTTCCACGTTCCCCAGCGATCTGTTCAGGTGTTGTCAAAGTATTGCCATGTTCCAAAGCTGTCTGTTAAAGCGATGTCAAAGTATTTCCATGTTCCCAAGCTGGCTGTTCAAGTAGTGCCTAAATTGCTATTTTCACACACTGTCTGTTCAAATGGTGTCAAAGCATTGACAAGCTGTTTGTTCAAGTGATGTTAAAGTATTTCCATGTTTCCAAGTTGTCAGTTCATGTGGTACCAAAGTATTGTCATGTTCCCGAACTGCTGATTCAAGTGGTGTCAAGGTAATGACATGTTCCCAAGCCATCTGGTCAAGGTGTATCAAAGTTTTGCCATGTTTCCAAGCTGTCTGTTCAAGTGATGTCAAAGTATTGCCATGTTACCGTGCTGTCTGTTCAAGAGGTACTAGTGTATTGTCATGTTCCCAAGCTATTTGTTTAGGTTGTGTCGTAGTATCGCCATGTTTCCAAGCTGTCTGTACATGTGGTGTCAAAGTATTGCCATGTTACCGTGCTGTCTGTTCAAGAGGTACTAGTGTATTGTCATGTTCCCAAGCTATT
>PNEQ01042829.1:0-11478 GCA_003012365.1 Medauroidea extradentata | reverse complement strand
GTCATCTTTCCAAGCTGTCTGTTCAGGTTGTGTTATTGTACTGCTATGTTTCCAAGCTGTCTGTTCAGGTTGTGTTATTGTACTGCTATGTTTCCAAGCTGTCTGTACAAGTAGTGTTTAAGTATTGTCATGTTCCCAAGCGGTCTGTTCAAGTTGTGTCAAGTATTGCCATGTTCCTGAGTTGTCTGTTCGGGTGGTGTAAAAGTATTGCCATGTTCCCAAGCTGTCTGTTTAAGTGGTGATGTAGAATGTTGCTGGAGGGCGCTGGAATATCGTTCTTTTCCCGCTGCGCCTTAATTTCCTGTTTGTTACGGAAAACGTGATTACTCGGTTCAATACTTTATTTAAGATGTGGTCGCAAGAACTTTTTGCGGACCGCCACGCCAGTGTCGTGTTTTTCTACCCAGTAATATCGGTTTGCGCAGAGATATGAATCACTCCATATATGCCATGCCCAAATATGGTGTGCGGTACGGTGGTCTATCTCTATAATGCGATGAGAGCTGTTTTCTGCCAGACAGTACAATTATTTGTAAATAAAATATAAGGGAAGTCAAAATACTAATACCTATCATGTTTGGCTAATTCATTCGCTAGGCATTTCATGTAGATGATTAATTCTTTCACAGAAAATTTGTTTTGGCTCTAGGTAAAATATATTACCTGGACTTCCTATAAATGTTGTCCAAAGAAAGTACAGCCTTAATGGTAACAACGACTGTTTTCATATGTAGCATTGCCTAGTGCTGTAATGTGTCAACCTGTGCTAAAAACCACCTCTTTGAAAAAAACATGTTATGTTTAGAATTTGAGGGCAGCCAATCACAAATATCTCCTGACTATAGTACTTCACAATATATCAACTGTGATTTTAATAACAATACGCAAGATTAATATGTAAACTGCCCCACAGATGTTAGGCGTAGCTACAATTTGCCTTGTTAGTCAGCTAACACTGGATACAAACGTGCATACTTGTAACAAGTTTTGTTCGAAATTAAAGAAATTTGGAGAAAAGGGAATTCCTAAAGCAGTAACATAAAACTTTAAGAAACATTGCTATTTGAACAGAGCTTTGTTTCACCACACGTGGACGCTCGACATTGCGAACACGTGTGAAGGAGACAGTTATATGTGGCAGTGGTTTAAATACTATTTTAATGAAAGAGGAGCCGAGTATAATGAAAATAAATGAGAAATTAATGCGGGTATGGGCAACTATATCTTGACAGAAGAAACGAAACGAAGGTCGTTATGATTGTCTCACAATGTTACATAATGAATTAAGGTTAGATAGCCACGTCATTTTGTAATGTTCGTAACATTTTAAACAGAAACAGTGGTGAAATGATATGGCGAAGTGGCCAATACAATGCGGCTGTAATTGGCAATATAGGTTTATCGGTAGAAAGTTTACAAAATAATAGAGCACATTTTGTTACATTTTACGGCTGGGCTTTTGGGTCCGGAAACTGCAGTGTTTTGCGATAGACCCCTTGGGATGGGCTGGATGGAACACAACACACACGGAAGTAAAAATGCTACAAGTAAATGGCCATGAAAACTCCCATTGAACTGGGCATCACGTAAGCATAGCCTACAGCTGCCTAACACGATGCCATAAGTTTGTTATACACATAGCAGAGAATTGATAATTACTAAGAGAAGCAACGTACATAGTTTTTATCGAGCTCGATGTTTATTTGGATTGGCGTGATGCCAGATTTCGTGGATGTTTGGTTACGTTGAAGTTTAGTAGGCCCTATTTAAAAACCTGTGAGGAAATTGAAACTTTAATAACTTCACATTTACCGTTCCTGAATGTTTAGTTGAAATGTATTTATTGAAATATTAGGGGTTGTTTACACCATTGTCTTGCCAAGCGGCTTTGTTTACATGCCAGCACTTCCCAGAGAGCTGGTATAGCGACCACAATTAAAAACATTCCTTTATGTAGTTTTTGATAGTGTTACGTATTATTATATTTTTTGTTGTTTATCATATCTTAGTACCTTTTTAATGTATAAATTGGTTATCTAAACCAATGACATGATGCCACGTAGCATTGTTTAAATTTCTGTACGTCCCTAGAGCTGGTATGGTAAAAGCAATGGAAGAGCTTCACAGCGTCGCTTTTGATATCATTCTGTGTATGAAGGATCATATTTACGAGATCCTTAGTCCCACGCATCTCTCAGTGCTCACACCTCCCTGCACAATATTGTAATAATGGTAGAGAAGTCAGTTCTTATTACACACAGGTGCGCCACCATCGTGTGTGGCAGGACTCACCATGCCACGAGATCCAGATCCGCATATGGCATGACGGAAGCAGTTGAATACAACCGACAGGAAGTACGCTCCTTCCAGTCGCTGTGAACAGAAGTGAAAACTATCTCACCATGCAACGGAACACACTGTGAGTTGAATCACAGAGACCACCTTGCCGAGGGCGAGGTCTCCGGCCTCTACGAAACCGCTTCGTGAACGAGTCCTATAGCGTGAATCACTAAGCAGTCAGACCTAGGGCTCAAGTACACACCATGTAAGCCTTCTTCCAAGCAGGATTATGACCACTACCACTCAGGCCAACCCGTGATAGGCTCAGCACAAGGCTGTGGATTCACCCCGATCCCCTGAGTACCTGCGATATACCATGCATCTGAGGTTTCACCCGAGTAGATGTCCTCCTTCCAGGACTCTAGAACCCCTTCACCAGGTCAACACTGCTCGAGATCCACAACGCAGGACATTACTACGTGCCTAAGTGGGGACATGCAATATGTTCGTAGTTTGCACATCAGGCTGGGAGTTCCGCACCAGCTTCTGGAAACTGGCCTAAGAGAACTCCGCCGTGGATCTATCCCTCATGCACAAGGAGGGGGGGGGGGCACCACTCGACCGGTGTTCGGCCCCTTTTATGCACGCGTTTTGTGTCGCGCCACGTTTTGTAACTGCATGGGAGGAAATGGGTCCGTTTATGCAATGTCGCGCGTTTCGATGACGGCATTTTGCGGTCGCGTTCTGAAAATCACGCCGCCATGATCTAGAGAACGCCGCCGCAAAAAGCCGCTGGCAAAACGCTTGACGTTTTCTAAATACATTGCCCCTAGTGGGTCTCTTTATGCAGACGCGCGACACTGTCTGCCGTCTGCGATCGAGACGTCAGTGGTATCAATCGTTTTGTCATCACCATTCGGTTCACAGTTGTGTTAGAGTACCGAATGAGTTAAGTTAGTAAGATGGAGTTAAATACGGATCGTTTTATAGATGAAGTCAGTAAAAGAAAAGCCATTGGTCCCAAAGTCCACTGAAGATATACTGATTGGCAGTTTTGTTCATTTTAAAATTGTCTAACGTAATATACATGTAGAGTATTTTTCTTATATTTTCAGTCAAAGATATGCAGATAATATGAAAACACATTAGAAATTCTTACGTTCTCACATGAAAACAAAACGTTCTGTGCTGCACAAACAACAAAAAGTTGATAGCCAGCTGCAGTTACGGTATTAATAAATGTTCTATTTGTAAACCATTCCAGCATTTTTTTAAATCACTATTTTGCATACATAAACTACTCTTTGCATTAGTACAGTAGATATTAGACAATCGACAACTGTATACTAGTAATGGAAAATAATGTTATATTATTAGCGAGAACTTATAACGTGTAGAATACTTGTTTTAACATATGTATTTTTTAAATTTTGTATTCTCTTTGTTTAAAAGTTTGTCAGTTACTAGTTTTTTATGTAAGAAATATAGATGTATTTTGTAATAATATTACATTTTTTAACGTTAAGTATTTAAACTTCTGTAGTTTATGTATAAAACACGGCAAGTTGTAAACCGGCATAGTGTTTCATTTTTTACGTGTTTAAATAAATAAATTTAAAAATTTGGAGTAGCACGGAATGATGTTAAGGTGTATGTTTATGCCCAACATTTAGAATTCAAGAAAAATGTTTCTGCACTACAAAGTACAGAGTCTTTTCTACAGTCCTAAATGGCTGATGACCCAAATAAGAATGAAGATAATGGTGCGTCGCATCGGCAGTAGGACGTACAGACGACAAACAACAACGCAGGGGCTGCGGCAGAGCAGCAAGGCAGCTGTTCTCATCGTACGTTGCACAGACGGAAGAAGAGAAAATTGGAGGATAAGCTTGAGAATTACATCGACTATTACGAACATGAAAAACGATCCAGACCAGAAGAGCATAGTTCTGACGACATGGAATTTTTGATGCTTACTGTCAATTTTAAAATCTCTTTTACTTCACCAGAAACTGAGTTTTAGAATGGATGTGATTGTATTAGCTGTTAACTACGTTGAACAATTCCCAGCATCGACGGTGGTAGCCCCAGCCTACTCTTCCCAGTCCCAACCTACGATGCCATCATCGGCACACTTCAAAAATGCAGTTCCACGTCTTCTTCTTTTTCCACGGCAATCTTCTAATGCCTATGAACAAGGTTTTTCAACACAGCTGCAAGACACTCAGCCTCTCCACCGAGCTTCTATTTATTCACTAAATCGACTTAACACTCGGGAGTATGTAATTGACCATCAAGCTAATGCACGTAACCAACAGGAGGTTTTACATTTGTTTTAATTACAGACCCTGCAGTCACACAACAAGTATGCCCTCGCAATCTTCTGAATCCTGCTGAAAATTCTGAATCAAGTGTTCACGTCCTACGTATCGGATGATTCCGAAACTATTTTTAATTTACAACATTTTGAGTTGATGGACCACGTTCGTTTGGCTACAAATACTAGCGTTTAAGAGTGTGCAGTAAAGACAGGTTTATTTGTGAAGTTTGAAGACATTCGTCAAGAACATTTTAAACCTTTTTTTCATTCAAATGCCGAATACGTTTTTAGGACCATAAATGTGGTTTTATTGCATGTAAATTTTAGTTTTCAATTTTCATTATTTTCGTGATCACGGTAATGGTTGTAGTATTTTTTTTTTTTTTTTTTTACGAATAACGTATTGTATGTAAGAAATTTATTATGTGCTTTGTTAACAACGACGTAGGTAGGCCTACTTATTTACATTCTGTTATTGACTTTCCTAAGAGTTATTGTTAACATTTACTGTGGAGAAAATGATAAGCTGCAAACCATATCTTGTCTAGCTTCAATTCTCTCTTGGGATTTTACCACTAGTTCATCAAACGATGTTGAAAATTTCAGACCACCTTCCTTAATTTACCGAACAGGTTTATAAATGCCCCATCCGCGTTTCTACCTGAGTTTATTGGTTGGTCAGCCCATATTCTGTTATGTTTTTGTTTACAATATGTTCATACGATAAATAATAACGCACGGATCACTCTTTCCGCAAATGTCTGGTAGTGGCAGCACTGACTGCATCTTCTTCACGGCAGCCCGCCGTCGGATATACGCGCGACACGAAACGCCGCATATAAACGGTCTTTTAAAAAGGCGCGACAAACTGCGGTCGCTTGTCGCGCGACACAAAACGCGTGCATAAAAGGGGCCTTTGTTCGTAGTGCAAACACATACGTTACCAGCCCTGGCCACGAGGAGGTGGGGATGTACTTGAGTGTGAGAGACTATATATTCGTATCACAATATATTGCAGGTTGTGTTGGTGGCAAGGATGCAGGGACGACTGAACAGGGTACAGTTGACGTCTCACATCGCCTGCACCCAGCATACACCGGAGTTTCCCACGTGAATACAGCTGATGGAAAGTAACGAACTCATGTATCCATTCCTTCGTTTTGTTTTACTGAAGTTGGTAAAACGTAGTTCTAGTTTGTATGATTTACTAGCAATCCTCCCGCGGCATTGCCCGCGTGTATTACTCGTAAAAGTTATAGCCTACCTTATTAAAATACATTTTTGAATACGTCTTTTCTCACTGCGAGCAAAACTAACGATCCTTTACAATATTTATGGCAAAGATGAATTTTACTTACACTTCACAGGTTACCCGTTTACTTCACCGCTGTGTTTTAAAACTTGATTCGTAATGTTTACATCTTTTAAGATAAATTAATTAGAACTTAATTTTATTTTACTTTTTTTTTTAATTTTAATTGATGTTGTCTCTCCTTTATTTTTTTTTCAATTATTTGCCTCAGTATTTAAAACATGTTCCACATTTTTAACATTCTAGTTTCAAATAACCATCACATATTTCCCTAGCGAAATTCAAAATTCACTAGCTATATCAACTACCATATCCATATTAGAATAAATAAAATAGTCATCAACCAAAGATACCGATACAGATTATTCGACAACATATTCACACAATCCATAACGTAGTTACGTGATTTGGTGATGAAGATGCCATTTTGTACAGAATCGGTCGTGAAATTTCATGGTCATGTGGCTAACACAAAGCTGCTGCGAATGGGTGGAAAGTCAACTGAAATGCTAACAGAAAAATAAAACAACTTATCTTACGTTTATAAGTAGGCCTTTAGGTATAATACTGCAATGCCCAGAGATAGACTTTTTGGGAGGGTGCTGGAATGTGTCTCCTACGGAAGCAGAAATGCTAATCTTAATATATAAAATGAAGTGTCTTGACACACTCATTCATCAACGTACAGCCCAAACTGCTGGACCTAGAACCATGAAATTTTGAGGGAAGCTTCCCCTGGTCCCGTAGGCAACCACTAAGAATGGATTTTTCGAAATTCGATAATTAAGGGAGTGAAAAAGGATGAAATGTGTTTTCAAAGAATCCCTGATGTCTTATTATCATAAATTTTTTAACTTCAAAATATTGTCCAAACAAATGCATATTTGTGAATTTTTCGATTTTGCGAAATTCGAAAACTAAGGGGATAAAAGCCGTAAAATGTGTTTTTCACTAATTCGTGATTTCTCCTAAATCACTTCAGATACTGAGGTGAGTCTTTCTTTAAAATAATGCTTAGATAAATATACAAAAAGTACTTTCTAGGATTTTTCGAAATTCATCCATGAAAGCTCTTAAAAAATTAATGTGTTATTAATTAATCCCACTTATCTCCTGAACCAGTGGAAATATTGAAATGGTTCTTGCTTTAAAATAAATCTTACGTAAATATAAAAAGAGTTTTTTTCGGGATTTTTTTTTTTTTTTAATTGGTCCTTTAAAGCTGTTAAATAAATAATATGTGTTTTCAAATAATCATCTGTACCGCTTATACCCGTTGAGATATCGAGATGATTTTTTAATAAGAATGAAGCTCATGTAAAAATTTACAAATCAAATTCAGGATTTCATGAAATTCGGAAATTTAGTAGATGAAAGTCAGTAAAATGTTACAGTCTCCCGAAAAAAGATACGAAGAAATAATTCAACAGTTGTTTCTTTCTGCCAACCTACTCATAAATAAAACCTATTTCGACTTTAGCCATTGCATACGAAAGAATTATCACGGCATGCCTTTAACATTCACTCAGGTATTGTATAAAGTTTGTGGTGTGGGAGGGGTGGGGTTATGGGTTCGTATCCCGTGCAAGACTTAACGATGGGAATTACTATGACATCATACGAGCATATTGCGCGCGCTATTTACACTGAGCTAGGACAATTTATAGTTCACTGTTTTTGAGTACGCTGGCTGTTAAATGCCTTCATCACATATTTTATCCAAAGTTACTGTTTCACGCGGGCAAAGCTGCAGCCGGGCAGCTACTTTATAGAGAAACAAAGATGAATTAAAAACAAATATGTTCTGCAATTAAAGTACGCTCAGCGAAGTGTATTGCATAAAGCTGTTTGTATTTGTCGTTTTAAAGATATACAGAGAATATAGTAACACCATCAATTAATACGTAATTAAAAGTTAGTTACTCTTTTCTATAGTACACGCGGGCGAAGCTGCAAAGGTACAGCTTGTAGAAAATATAAATGACAACTGCTACGGAATTGTTTATCGTGTGAGGCTGGAATAACAACAACAGCAAACTTAAAACTTTAAATTTTTTGTTTATTAATTAAATTGGCGATTGCTATGCCATACATTTTTTACTTTAATAATAGCTGTTATTAACATAGTTGCTGTGTTTCTGCATTAATGAAATTATCTGTTGACTTGTTCAAGAAAAGTCGCCAGTTTAATACATTTAGCTTTAAAAATAAATCGAAGCTGACACCTGTGACTTCACATACGTACACTAAAACGTTGGAAAGTCAATGAATTAACACGTCATGCACTTGTAATGCAGTGTAATGGGTGATGTTAACATTCTAAGCTATGGCATCAGGGGCGTCATTTAGGTGGTAGGCAAGGGGGTGGGGGACCTGGATTTGAAATTTCAAGTGCAAAAATTTTAATTTTTGTACTATGTTATTTAAATAATGCTGACTAATGCACATAAAACTGAAGTTTTATTATTAAAGTTTCAAATTTATGCATGCTTAATTAATAAAAAAGATGCAACAAGGTCACTGTCACCGAAAAAAAAAAATCTTCGCCCCCTCCCCTTCTCAAGAAAAAAACCTGAAATGACGCCCCTGTGTAGTACGTTAGCTTTGATACGATGAAAATAGCGCGTAATATTCCTATACAGTCGTTAAATGATACATGTGAAAGGTGACTACATAATATGATCAAATAAACATTATTTTATCTATTGCTATCGAAGGTTTCTTCCGCAGTCATAAACATAAATGTAATATCCATTAACTGTTTATCTATGAGTTTCTTATGACATGTTCACGGAAAAGCATCATATAGGCAATACGGAGCAGCTGTGTGCACGGTGTCATATTTAATTACCCTGCCGCGATGAAAAAATAGTAATTTTGTAAAAGCCGACTAATTTTACTAGGTTCAAAAATTACTAAATAAAACACCTAACTATAACGCTGTAATTCAATAACAAATATTATTTTCCTAGATATAAAATTGCTGGTCTAATTTTTCTCAATTTAATTTTGAATAATATTTGTATCTCATTTGCTATTTCGGAAATGAAGTGGTCCAACAGAAAGTCAGTTTGAAACATTCTCCGACAGAAAGGTTGTTGAGTCTGTCAAGCATCTTACCAACAGAGGTCACGAAACTAGTGGAATATAAGAAATAATCAGCCTTAAGGGGCCTCCCTACCTGCACTTCAAAAGCGTTGCAGCGAGTTACGACTATTCTCTTGTTGATGAAACTATTTACTGAACATTATATATGTTTATCTAAGAAAAGAACACACACATCAAACTATGCCGCTATATTTCCGGCACGTTTATTAGAAATATTATTTTATGGCCACTCAAAACGGGAAAAAATGGCTTTTCAGACTACCGTATCTGGAATATTAACTATCGCATTCGAAAAACATAACTTTAGAAACAAGTGTTAGACTTTGAAATACGTTGCCCATAAATAAAATAATGTGGTCACCGCTTAAAGTTCTATAAGAAAAAGGATAATAGTAAAGTATTGCATGCAATCTGAGGGGCTTGCGCGGTTAGTGGCACTCTTGCCGCTCCTGCCTCACACATAAACGCAGCCTTTCTAGGGAGGCCCCTTAATGAGCTCGCTATTTTGACGTCTCGAGCGTTAAGAAAAACTAGGGGCAGACAGATCCTTTGAACATGCGTTAACACCACTACAGCACCGCAAGTCTGTACAATTTAGGAATACGATAATATCCTGTAACAGTATACGGATAGCTGTTATTGTAATATGTTACGATTGTGTTTTATTTCCTCATTCTAAAGATATCAAGAAAGCAATACACGATGGCAGTTAAACAAAACCAAACGACAATAGTTTATATGACACAGTGAGCACAAAAGTAGAAATTTTCTGAAAATGTGAGCTTGCGTTGTAGTGTGTTATTTATTTAGTCACTTAAATATTATTTCACGCTATGCATTATTACACAAATAACATATTAAACCAATTTCAGACATATTTAACAAATTGTGACTGACTACTAGCGTTTTAATTTATTTAACCAGCCAATTCCAAATTTTTCTCACCGGTTGACAATTTCGGGTACTGATGAAATTATTTTAAAAAATTGTTATCCTGGTATAGTTACAATATTGTTGCAAACGAGTTACTGACTTGTTAATTGCATGTTATTGGTGACAGAAGGCACCAGTAATTAAGATCTTTCAGATAAGAAATATGATCTTTTTCATACTTCGCCTACCATATTAGATCAATAAGTGTTTTTTCTTTCAATAGCGAGAAGAAATAATTGATTGTTGCTGTTGTAAAAGTACAATTGGGCCGAAGTCGGTCGATTAAATTATGGATGTATAAACTTCTTCTCGACCGATTGTTCTCTAAGTTAACGTTAATATCCTAGCTGACATACTTGAAGTATAATGCAAGGGCAATAGAATTTCTTCTGCAATCGCAATTTTCACATTCTCTATCTCGGAATACCACACAAAGACTGCGAAATGTCATATTAAATATGGAGGATGAAGCCGTATGATATGCATCTGTAACACTTCTATGTTCTCAAGGAAGACAGAAGTGTACTGAAGTGAGCTGGCGCAACGGTAAAATGTTAGACTCGTATTCGAGAGGATCCGGATTCCAGTGAGTTAGAGATTTTGGCCAGCGCTCTACATCGAGGTCTTTAGCGCGGGTAAGGGGTGACACGAGGTGAGTACGGAGCAGGGGGGGGGGAGATCCCGAGAAAACCCGCCGACCATCGGCATCGTCCATATACTACATACAAAGGTGGCTTGAATATCGTGTATTTAGTTCATCCTGTGTACATATTTTTAACATAGTATCATTTCACCAAACTTGGCACACATATATATATACATATATATACAAAGCTTACTTCAATAATGTGTTTTAGTTAATCCTGTGTTATATCTTCAATACTGCGGCCATTTTTATATTTTAGCATAGTATTTCATATCCTAGGAACATATTTTTCAAAATTGCATCAAACTTGGTACACATATACTATATACAAATATGACTTGAATATTGTGTATTTAGTTCATCCTGTGATCAAATTTTCAAAATGGAGGACATTTTTGTATTTTTAGCACAGTATCACATATCTTAGGAAATATTTTCCAGAGCTTAACCAAACTTGGTACACATTTTATCTCTCTATATATAAATGAAAGCTGACTGACTGACTGACTGACATATCAAACTGCAGCTCAAACCACTGGACCTAGAATCGTGAAATTTTTTGTGGGGGTTCCCTTCAGGTCGTAGGCGAGCACTAAGAAGGGATTTTTCGAAATTCGACCTCTAAGGGGGTGAAAAGGGGTGAAATGTGTTTCCGAAGAAACGTCGATAGAGCTCGAACACGACGGCCAATCATGGTGATTTTTACTTTAATAGGACACTCGTAAAAATGCATATTAGCCAATTTAAGGATTTTTCGAAGTTCAACTTTTAAGGGGCTGAAAAGACCTTAAATGTGTTTCCAATCAACTATTGATATCTATCGAACCCTTCGGGATAGAGAGTTGATATTCACTTCAAAATATTGCTTACGTAAATACC
>PNEQ01042828.1:0-47375 GCA_003012365.1 Medauroidea extradentata | reverse complement strand
AACGTTTATAATAACGTGAATTCGACACCATCTTCAAGTTTTGGCCAAATAACAACAATTTTTAAGATGACTTATAACCACCAGAAAATGGTGGTAATATTTTCGAAGTTCGAAGTAAAAATTTTATTTCGAATATGATATCGAATAATGAAAATATTCGATTCGGCTTCGAAATTTCGAAGCTTCGCCCACCCCTACCAAAAACTGTAAAAATTCCCTTTAAAAGCAAGCTGCTTTTATCAATAGAGAAGACAGAAGATAAGGTAACATCAAAAATATTATTTTAACATACTGTATTTCACACTACAATCATTGCATATTTTTCGCCGAATTTAATGCAAAAAATCGTACGTGCGACCATTATTTGAGGAAAATAACAGTGGTAAATTATTTTTAAAAACTAAAACTTTTCGTCACTGCCCCTTTTTATATAAAAGTAAGTCAATATTTTTGGCAGAAATATACACATATATGTACTCTGAAACAATGACTAAATTGATGTAAATTACTAGACCTTTGAGGTTACTGTAATTATCGCAATAACAGTAGGCAAGGTTCAATTAGTCCTGTCACAGGGAGGCGAGGCACGAGAGCGTTACTCACCTGGGGTTGGAGGTGCTGGTAGTGGTTGGTGTGAGCTACGACCGGTACTGGCACCTGCTGCGGCGCTGCCAGGAAGGCAGGATACTGCTGGTGGTGGTGTGGGTGTGGGTGGGCGTGGTGGTGCTGCGGCGGCAGACAGTTGCCAAACTGTGGCACCTGGCGTGACAAACATACTCCCTTTCTCTCACCACGTAACATACAGCCATCACTACTTTGTGGTCGAACCCAGACAGCTCTTAAGGTCATTCTAGTGGTATAAAATCATAATTTTATATTTTCATGAAATAGTGTAAGATTTGTAGACTGTACTTGTGTGTACATTTTCCTCTTACGAAAAAATTTTAGCTCGCATTGTTTTCTCATAACAGTGCATCCAAGTCAAAATTTGTATGTTAACACTTCCATTCAAATATGTAGTGAAAACCAAGTGACTTACTCAAATAAAATAATTCACAGTGAAATAACATTTACTACATAAGCTTAACATTTGTTAAGTCCACAACGTAATTTTTTGAATATATATAAAAAAAAAACTCAAAAGTACATGAAAAGTTGTTTTTAAAATACAAAAGTTCACTGAGTTTTTCAAACATTAGGTTACATAGTACATAGAATGTTATTTCAACGTGAATTATTTCATTTTAAGTACTTCAACTGGTATTGTAAGATGCAAATTTTGAATTTCGACGACCTGTTATGAAGAAACTGTACAAACTAAAATTGTTCCGTCGAGAGGAAACAGTTTTCATAGTAAATGCACTTGCACACCTTTAAGAACTACCCTTAGCATGCTTAGAGCCACACAGTTCAACTGAAGAACCAATGTTAAAATATACGTAAATTAATCCTCTATACACCCAAATACAAGTGGTTCAGGATTAAGCAAGGACTTAAAAGCCATAATTAATTTTTTGTTTTAAGATTACAGTTTCCTGCCACTTCACAATATAAAAAAACAACCCAAATAACAATTAATGTGCACGGATTACACCCTACTAAGGTTAATTCTGCTACAGGTTAGAAAGAATGTGTTTTCTTATGGGGGAGTTTGGCACAGGGAACATTTCTGCAGTTAGTTTTGTTGCTATCACTAACAGATAAGAAAAATATGAACTATAGGAAATTAAATTACGCTTCCCGAGACGAAACTACCACTTCTAAGCTTCCCGAGATGAAACTACCACTTATACGTTTCTAGAAACGAAACTACCACTTGTACGCTTCCAGAGACGACACTACCACTTGTACGCTTCCAGAGACGACACTACCACTTATACGCTTCCAGAGACGACACTACCACTTATACGCTTCCAGAGACGACACTACCACTTATACGCTTCCCGAGACTAAACTACCATTTTTACGCTTCCTGAGACGAAACTACCACTTTTACGCTTCCTGAGACGAAACTACCACTTTTACGCTTCCCAAGACGTAACTACCACTTTTACGCTTCCCAAGACGTAACTACCACTTTTACGCTTCCCAAGACGTAACTACCACTTTCACGCTTCCCAAAACGTAACTACCACTTTTACGCTTCCCAAAACGTAACTACCACTTTTACGCTTCCCAAAACGTAACTACCACTTTTACGCTTCCCAAGACGTAACTACCACTTTTACGCTTCCCCAGATATAATCACCACTTTATTGCTCCTGAGACAATACAATCACTTTTATGCTCTCGAGACAATACAATCACTTTTACATTCCAGAGACAATACAACACCTTTTGCGCTCCAGAGACAAAATAAACA
The DNA here is from genome assembly GCA_003012365.1 of Medauroidea extradentata. NCBI lineage: Eukaryota > Metazoa > Arthropoda > Insecta > Phasmatodea > Phasmatidae > Medauroidea > Medauroidea extradentata. The sequence goes on along the minus strand of PNEQ01042828.1, from coordinate 45,013 downwards.
CATGCTCCACAGACAAAATAACCACTTTTATGCTCCCAAAGCATAACAACCACTTTTATGCTGGTAGAAAAAGTAATATTTGCATTAAAATTTTTTTTGCTTAAATTGGACACAGAGTGCAAAACATGCTTTAGAAATTCAAAACACTAACACACTATATGGTAACACTGAATTATTGTACTAAGAGTGCAAATTAAATACTACAAAATTGTACTTAATATTACTGTTCACTGCTTCGCACGCGACCAACATGGCATCACCAGGGTTCTATTATAAGTGTAAACAACTAAAAATTTTAAGATAAAGTACCTGGCAGGCAGGGGTGAACTGGGGGCAGGCACAGGTGCAGGCGTACATGCCATGGAGCTGACAGGGTGGCGGAGACGAGATGTGAGGCCCACTCTGGTACAGGGTCAGCGGGTGGTGGGACAGTGTCACCGGGATGGACACAGGCACATCCATCACCATCGCACCTGGAGGCTGGTGGGCCACAGGAGGGTAGTTGTCCTGGCCCCACACTGTCGCACAACGTGCTCTTCTTATTGGCGGGCTGCAACAACACCCCAGTTTTCACTCTTTGCAAGTATCATATTCATACATTAATACACTGAAAATAGTCATTCACACCTAACATGTAATTTATCACCCTTTAACACATAGAATTTTTTGTTATATATTATATATTTATATATATACACTGTGAATCTTTATATATATATATATTTTTTTTTTGTGCTGGCAGAAGAAATTATTTTACGCACGCGCTCTATTTGTATTAATCGCCTAATGAAGCACGCTTCGATGCGAGGTAAAAGTGGCCTGTGTCACGAATTTGACTCATCAAAATTTTGTACCATAAATTTGATCAAAAAACGGGGCACTTATTATTTGTGTCAGAAAAAAACAATCCTTGAAAAATTATTTGATAAAAATTGTCACATTTAATAACCAAATTTTTGGCCCAAAAAATAGGATGCTACCATTTTGAGAGGTTTTAAAAAAAAATCTTTTAAAATCGGCTTTGCTGTATAAAATAAAATGTAAATGTACTCGTCTATAACACAACTTTTCCTCCCGAAAAAAATTCTACGATGCAGGGTAAAAAAACAGGCAAACTTGTTCTTCCATTCATGTGCGTTTAATTATTGTGTCGCTTGTTGAAAGAGACAGGTTTACCCATTACATGGATTTTCTTAATTTCTTCTTTCTTTAAGAATTTCAAAATAATGGTGCAAGTGCAGCCATTTTGCTATGCGGCCATTATGCAAGTAAAGTGACGAGTCGCACTGCAGCCCCACGATGGGCGTACAAAAATGTGACGAGTCACACGTTGGGCAGACAAATAACGCGTCAAATCATGCCTCCTCGTTGGGCGACAAAAATGAGCGTGTCGGCTACTACTGCTACTGCTACACGTCCACGACTAGCTCAGCGACATCAACACAAAGGGCACGGGTTCTCACAATGTAGCACGAGACAAAGAATGAATCGACAGAACTTTCACAAAATTTAGGGGTTTATTAAATGAAATTACGTTCCAAATTTATACATTGCTTAAACTCAGACTGCAAGGAGGCCCCCTTTTGAGCAAACCGAAAAAAAAAAAAAGTTTCATTTAACAAACTGTGCCGGTGATCACAGAGAATTTATCAGTTCCTGATAAATGAAAACCCCAACTTTACAAATTAATTACGAAATAAATCAGTAGTAGTTCCTCAGAACCACCCGTTCACGGCATTTTACTAGCAGAACCCAATCGGTTCTGCCTCCATCATCACTCTTTCCACTCCTGCACAACCGGCTCTGCTCACGCCATCTTGAATAAGACCTCTGCGGCCAACTACACACAACCGTCTCGGGCTACATTTCGCCAACGACCCCTAACTGAGCGCAAGCTATCGGTGTTGCTCGCCAGTGGTGCTGCCACGCAGCCATTACAGAAAACAATTTTAAATATTACGTTTTTACATAATTAAAAGAACATTTTGAACTCGTGATATCTTCACATAATTACAAACATTAACATTTTGGTTTCCAAATCAATTAATATACAAATATATTTAGTATTAACATTGTTGCTAGGTGAAAGGAAGTTTAAATCTAACGTGGCCAATTAGCAACAGTCTGTGATCTCATTGGTTGCAACGAAATATGGTGGCAAACTCTTAACGTTCATGTTTAAAGGCCTGTTTTACACTGAAATATAGTAACTTTTCTTGGAAACACTAAATTTAGATTGATATCTCTGTCCTTTTCACACTCCACGCGTTAACAATGAACACACATAATTTCGTTAAATTCAAACGCAAACAATTTAAGCAAAAAGTACATATTGAAAATTTACTAGATATAAACAGAATCATTTAAATTTTAAATAAATATGAACATAATTAAGCAAACTGTTATTCTTACTGTTAAATGAGTAATTTCTAATTACCAAATTAAATGTCACTTATTTTAAGAAGTTCACAGTTAGTCAAATTGATTATTTTAAACAGGCCTACAAATTAATTTCCGCTAACGTGCTGGCATTTAACAAATAAATTACAAATTGTTTCATAACAAAACTCTCAGACACCATTGTTAGAATGACGATGAGGCCTACATTATAAATGACAAATAAAATTGAAACATGTAAAATTAATCTGGGGTCTGGGCCTGAGCCACACTACAGTAAATACGACATACTCTTGTAGACACACATCAGTAGGCATGTGGGAAGGTCCGTTTTTAAATGTGAAGTAAAGTCGAATTGAATCTTGAATTGTGCGAAGGAATGTCGAAGTCGAAGAATTTAATTTTTTTCCATCAGACAGAAAAGAAAAAAAATTTATCACAAACAATTGGCAATGAAAAAAATATTTAAATATACTGTATTTACTCACACATCCTAACAAATTTTTTTCTTATAATATTTTGGGTTCAATTCAAGGGGTGCATAAGATAAACGAGGATTTCTTTTAATGAGGTTATAACCTCCATAACTCGAAAATATTTTACGAAATACTTAAATGTCAATGTATCTGAACAAAACCAAACCAACTTTAATTTAATGTAACATGAACACCTGCCTACGAAACGTAATATTTTAGGCCTACTCCCAACCGCTAGAAGAAACCATATTTACAACCACAAATATCCACTTTGCACAAGAGGTTAATTTCTTTGTTCATTATCGCCGATGACAAAACTAAAATTACCGAAAATGGCAATTCTGATTTAAATGACTCTGCAGTCTTTACAGTTCCGACTTTCAACTCTAAGATTTTTATTGGTCGAAGACAAAGTTGAAGGAACAAAAATCTTTGATTCGACTTCGACAATGCGAAGCTTTGCACACCCCTACACGTATTAATTCTTAGCCGGCAAGCAAGTGGTTAGTATACAAATGGAACCCAGCATGGAAGCAGTATTTTTACCATGTATGTGTTTATAGCAGCTATACAGTATTTACATAAGACGTGAATAAACCAGTTTTTGTAAATAAAAAGCTCAAAATTATCAACAGATCTTTGTAATTATGTATATACTCAACAAATGCCAGTTTTAAAGAATTACAACTCGGCATAGCACTACAGTTACTATGGTCCTATATAATAAAGGGTTGTGCTCGACAGATTTAAGTCACAAACTTGAGTATATTATTATGTTTATTAAGAATGTAATAGTATCAATACATATACCTTGTCTGTTTTATCAAATTGTTTTAAGAATACTTGGTTGGAACCGTACATAATACTGCCATCCCAATTCTAACCCAAGGCATGATTTCGGAAGATACAATGGTAAAAATAGTTCAGGTTACAATGCGGAAATACAAATAATTCTGTACTTATAAAATGTGCAACAGTTTTGCTGAAGAATACTGTCATATTACTAGTTATATGAGAGGTACTGTAATTACTGAAAATTCACAGAGACAAACTAAAAACATACGCACAAATTGCAGCACTGGCATTTGCCAAGTAACGGCTGAATTAAAACAAATTAAAACATATGTAGGCTATACACAGGGCCAAGCCAACTTTTCAGGGAGTGAGGGAGGGACTCATTTTAAAGAAAAGTAGGAAAAACCGTTTCCCTACTCTTTTACACTGTCATTTTACACTTTTTGGGCTGTAGGTGAGATGGTCTACATTTTCTCTCTCAAATATTTCTGAAACTAAAATTTGCGAAAAGGATGGGGGAGGGACAATTTGCCCCTCAGATTACTTACAGGGGGAAACAGCCGTCCCCCTAATCCTGATGGCGGTTGGCATGGCCCTGGCTATATACCATGGGTTGTGCTAGAAAATCATCACACTGTCTACCTAACAGCTTGAAGACACTATATTTAATCATTAATGATGCAGGTGTCCAATTTAATTACATTTTTAAACTCTGAAACTTTTTTTTGTTACATGAAATTGTCAATTTTCTATGTTACACAAACATTCTGGACTTTTCCTTATTACACAGATTTCACCAATTTCCTTTCAAACATGAAATTCCCTCCTTTACAGTAAAACCCCTCTATTTTGACCCTATTCTCTGGAACAGTTAGGGGTGGTATTATGTAGTGTGTTTTGACTATACACTACGTACTTTCTCGATCTTTTTACAAATTAAAAAATTCATTAACTGTTTCTTGCTACATTAAATTCACTGACTTTTCCCTAGCTTCCCAGTTTACCTTGAGGGTGGACATCCTGCCGATGATACTTGCCTTCCTCTTTGCTGGTGCCGGGGGGACCGCCGTTGCTCCCAGGAGCCTCGCAGCGGTGGCGGAGGACTCGGCACAGGTGGAGACATCTCCAGTATTTGGTGGTGACTGCCCCGAGATATGCGCCTCCTCTTACGAGACGGGCTCTCACTCTGCATGCAACACAGAAGACTTAAACCACTGATTACACCATATACAACTAGGAAACCATTCCAATGAAAAATGATTAGAAAAAAGTCACATGAAAACCTATTTACATACAGCACAGAAAGCAATGGTATTTTATTTCACACAAGACTATGTCAGAAATTTCATTCTGTTTATATAATTTTAAGATTTAAAAATAAGGCAACTGGTTTTTTTTTACGCGATTTAAAAGAATATGACGTGATATTTGCAAGCTAAAACATAAGCATTTTTATTTGCAGTCTGATAAACAGTCATTACTGCAATTCTGCCGAACTGCAGAGGATAGCCAAATTTACTTACTGCAGTTTTGAATATTTCTTTAATTTACACCTATGTGATAAAAAAAAATTTACAAATTCAAAAATAATGAACTGTGTCTGGAAACTTGAAATAAATATGACTAACATACACACTGTTCAATTAGCACCATAAAATCTTTTTCTTACAACCCTTCGTGGTTTCTGGGAGAAGGTTCGCATTCGCAACAGAAGGAGAAAGAGAAGGGGGGATGTTACAAAAGTATTTTTGGACATTTCATACAGATTTTGACCAACCACAACTATTAAATGAGAAAAGTTACCAATTTTCTCAAAACATTTTGTTCTGTCATCTCTGGGACAGTATGAAAAATTGTACTACGAAAATGTACATCAAATAATGGCACCAGAATAGGATGTTTTCTATCCCAGCAAATGACAACAAAAACATAAAAACACAGCAACCCATACATATACAGTATATTGAGGCACTACAGTGGTTTTTGCCAAAAAGTTTGGACACCCTAACAAAGTGTTTCAGTAAATGCACATTTTATGAACACTGATTAACAAAGGTAAAGATTTCAAGACTTACACTTCCTGCAGATTAAGAGAACAGCCATGAACACCCGCGTGGCCCCCTCTTATGCTAAACTATTCCTGGGCAGGTTAGAACCAAATTATGATCTTTGATTCCCTAAACCACCAGCAATACAGCCGTACTTCTAGACCCAGTTCATTGATGACATATTCATGGTATGGACTTCCGCAGAGGAATGTCTCATTGTTTTCTCAACAACCTGAACTCCAATACTGCCATGAAATTTACCTGAAACTATTCAAACACACAGGCAATTTTCCTGGATGTTGGCAAAATTGAAACTACTGTGCACACCAAACCTACCAACCATTTTCAATACCTTCATTTAGACAGATCTACCACCCCTTTTACTGCAAGAAATCACTTTCATACAGCTAACCAACCAGAGCCAAACACATATTTCTGACAGAAGACTATCTGAATACACAGTGTGACCAAATAGCCAGAGCATTTATTGACAGAGGATACCCTAAACCCCTTGTTACCAGTCAGATTCAGCAAGCCATCTCTAACAAAAGACCACAGACCCAAGACAGTAAGACTGACATCCCTCTGGTAATGCCTTACCACGAAGGCCTCAACAAACCCAAGACCATCCTCAACTGTAGCACAAAATACTTTCTTCATTGCCGCTAACTTACAACCGGTTCTGCAACACCACCAGACTGGTTTTCAGACCACCTCCAAACCTCTGCAACAAACTGGTGCGCGCCCCTAACTACCACCGAGCCCTATTCCCAGCACAATCTCCACACTCAGGGTCTCTGCAACAGCCCTCGCTGCAGCACCTTCATCCACATCCTTCCATAGCAGGCTCTCCAGTCATACATACCCAATTCAAGGCAATTACAGCTGCGGGACAAAATCTTATCTACTAACTATAATGCACACAGTGTGATGCTGAATACATTGGCCTCACCACAAACACACTAAGACAGAGGATGAATGGCCACAGGGCCGATACTAAACAAGCAATAGCCAGTTTCAGTCTAAACCTTCAAGATTAACCAGTTGCTGCACAAGCACCCTCCCACAAACTCTCTTCTAATGCCTTTCACAACACCCAAGTGGTGCGAGCCTTACCACCTTCAGACAATAGCGCAGAACTGAGGCAACAGGAACTAGCCCATCAGTATGTAACAAAATCCAGACAACTACCAGGCCTCAAAATACGCTGACTTTCAAAATTTTCCACCGCACTCTCTAGCTTGTCCCTCAGCCACTAGGTGTACTAGTTACCAACCACGGCTTACCGCCCATCATACTCGTACTGCAGTGTGCAATCACACATCACCCAAAGGAAGTTGGCCTTGTCAGCGAAGTCCTCTACACAGAACGCAAAAGAACTCTTGCTATGGCAGAAGTAAGTTCTACACATCAGTACAGTGTCTTCCTCTTGCTTCTCAGAATGTTTAATTAATTATCTCAGTTTCATTTTAATTACAGAAGAGCCCAGATTCTGAAGTACTAGTGGTGCCTGATAAAGACTTTGTAAAATCACTGCCTTGTAAAATCATCTCGAGGACTCGTAAAATGGGGGTTAGACCTAACATTGCTGAAGAATGACCTAAAATAGAGATCCTAACATATGCACAATTATGGTGCAACTATATTAAGAATGGACAGTAGTATCAAATTATTTGTAGTGGTATTGTATTGGTAAACCCTACAGTAGAACCCCGACTTAACGAAATGCCACGGGATCCGAAAATGTTTACTCTAAATCAATGTTTCGTTAAATCCAACTTCATATTTTTTCACCCCCTCCCCCCTAAAACCGTTAAATGCTCGGGTATGTTTCTCGGAATTTAAAGTTATTTTAAAAACAATAACAAAACACATTTTCCATCAACAGGCAAGACACAGCAGTGAAAAGAAAAAAAACTTCAAAAACTTTTGGTGGAACATTTGGCGAGCATGCGCATGATGAGTTAGGCCGCCCTTGCACGCCATCAACACGCGAGAAATGATGGCTAACTGCCGATCCGTCAATCTTTTCATCTCTATCCCGCCAGCTTCGCAAACAAAATGCTGGAAATTCCCATTGGAAAAATTAAAACTGAATTAAAAGTTTGAGAGACAACGATAAAATAATTATTAAATACATGCCTCAGCTGACATTGTAGCTTGTAGGCAGCCGCGCTTGTCAAACTCGTTTGTCTGTTTGCTAAAAATGCTTTACACTCAAGCGTTTTTTTAGCATCAGAGAAAAAAATTATTTACGTTTTTGGTAGTAAATTTGTTGTAAATAGTCTGCATAAATAATATTGTATATTTTCTTTATAAATTTGCAGGTTTCATCATGTGACGCGAAAGTAAATACCGTAATCACTCTGGACACAACTGCATTCTATCGGTAATAGAATAAATCAATAGAGCACGCTGCACTGCAGCACATTCTAATGGAGACGTGAAGCACTATCTGTGAATTAGTTCCTGAGCTGTCCACTGCCGTGCTGTGTAGACCGGGTACCTGGATGCTCGTTCACTCATCAGCCACAAGGATGAGGTTGTAGCCACGCGCTTGTTACCCAACACAGCGTCTCTCTCTCTGCTGCACCCACGCGTGCTTATCTCAAAGTGACTCCAGCGGTCTAAGTTTTCAATGAATTTTAATGATTTTTTTTAGGCAGATAGTTAAAGCTTATTTACGGAGAAATAAGTACATACTGCGGCCATTGATAGTATTTTTAAGACTTACATTATAATTAATATTATATTTTATCAAAGTCACTCAGTTATTTAGTATACAGTATTGTTATTTTTTGGAGGTTCCTAAAAATTCTTTTGTTAAATTGCTGTTTTCGTTATTCCAGAGTTCGTTAAATCGGGGCTCTACTGTACTTTTTATTACAGATTTAAGCTACACTGCTCCAAACGAACATAAACTTACCGCCCAAAAAAACATCACCTTCAGAGGTGGTTTGATTGCTAGCTAAAAGAACTAACTTGATATGATAATCCAAGGATTAGTTAAAAGAACGAACGAACCTTCCTACTATCATCCTGACTGGTGGTGCGGAAGAATGGCGGCGAATGCTGCAGCTGTACGGGACTAAGGCGCAGTTCTGCACACAAGAAATAAAACACTCGTCAGCATCAACATTTTAGGCCAGCACTTCCCGTGATGAACTTAACCACATTAGCAATACCTACAAACATAATAATTTGACTATGTAAAGTAGGCTGACCAGAGTCAAGCTTACAATTACTGTATAGCAGTACTGAATTCAGAGCCATGGAATTCAAGCATTATTTAACAATGCTATTAAACATTCTGGTGGTAATTTGTTGTTCAAATGATACTAGGTAAACATAACACCATCTTAGTAATATGCTATGAAATCAATTCACCCCATTTTGCAGAATGTATAGTCTGTCTCAGGAAAGAATTCCATTGTTTGACAGTTGTGTTAGCATCCTTTTTGCAGCTGTTTCAGTGGAAAAAGGAATGTGTTCCTCTATCACAGGTATTTTTTTCTGAACAAACTAAGCTGACTGGTAAACTGTGTAGTATATCAAAATGAGAAGTATTTCGTGTAGCTCTGCGCACACATGGTAATCTTCAGAACTGTCAAAAACTAGTATATATTACCTAAGATAGACATATATATTGCACAATTGGACAGCCAGTGAAGTGTACTTTTGCACAAACCAAATGAGACAGAGGCAAAGACAGTTCTTACACGGAAACTGCTTAAAAAATAGATGCCGACACAACTGTCAAAAAATGGAATTCTTTCATGAGACAGACTATACACATAATTACACACAGAAATATTGTGCCTAATTACACAGAGAAATATTATGCCTAATTAAACCCCATTACTATTAATGCCAAATTTAGCAACAACTACCATGATGTTTGGACAACACACAAACACGGCCGCAGTGGTGGCCCGCGAAGAAGCCCGTTACCTGCGGCAGAGCGGTGGGTGGGGAACTCCAAAGCCATGCCAGGGTGTGGGTGTGAGTGGGGATGAGGGTGTCCATCCATGGTGCTCGGCCCCAGCCCACTAGGACTCAGGCTCAGCAGTGACGAGCCACGAAGGGAGTTCTCCTGAAAGCACAGCAATCACAACTTGTGACCACCATGTAGCTCGTCCTTTAAAACAAGGAAGTATCTCACCAACGATAAAAACCATACAACAGTAAAACAAATGTTTTATTATCTTGAGAAATTAGTTACATCAGAGTTCACCATACCTAATGCTTTTTTACAGTCCACTGAAAATAAAGGGAAGCAACATGGAGACACTGATGCAATGTCAATAATCACTTTTATGCTCTGAGAACTAAATTGGTGTGTAGTGTTTTTGTAACAGTCAATTTCTCTCCATGAGATTTTGAGGAAGTAATTTTTGTGAAGTATGCATATTCTGACGAAATGGCCGAGTGAAGGTAAAACATAAGCAGAATTGGAAAACCATGGCAACTACATTGAGATGCATAGCAGATTACAAAAAATTATACCAGTAAAAATTTCATCTAGTGCACTCCTTTGTGGAATAAACAACAATACAACGTCGACTATATGAATGCAGTAATTTTACAAAGTTATATTTTGCAACCACAAAATACATTAAAAATAAACTTGGAAAAAAATTTTAATCACTGTATAAATTGATTGGATACAAATAAAACTATCTTATAATACCGCAAGTACTGTATCTGATTAAGTTTAATAGAGGGCCTACTTGTACATAACAGATATTTTGTTCACGTCAAACTTAGCTGATCACAATTATCTGTAGTTATATGATTTTGCGACTACCTCGACCTCCATGACTACCTCAATTTCACAAATAACTTGATTTCACAAACACCTCAATTTCAAATACCTCGTTTTCACAGATACCTCAATTTAACTAAACAATTATCAGAACCACTAACACTTCCTAAAATTGTTTCTCTACTGTAGAATACAAGCTTCAGCTTCTTAAATCTCACTGGAGCCATTCCTAAAATCAACAACATTGTAAATGGGCCCACAATAAACAATAAATATTTACACAATGTAGCCAAAATTGTTTAAGATGCCTGTAAGAAAGCATTTTCTCCACTAATTTACCACTTAGTACAAGAGAATGCTGCCCACCAGCGGTAATATAATTTTAGCTCAAATATGTACCATAAGATAAGCATAGAACATAAGTCATAGGACATAGTTACGTACAGTTTCATAAGTTAGTATTGCTCACTACCATTGCTTGTACTATTTCTGTTATCAGCTGCAGGAAATAATTATTTATTTCTTCCTGAAGGCAACAAAATAAATATAAACAAAGACAGTGAAGTTGTGAACATTTTATTAAGCTTGAGAAGTCTATATGTGTGGAACGATGTATGAGAAATATGAAACTTATATAAAAGGGAGAAAAAAAATCCAATACAATGGGCACTGAACTCATGATGCATAAACAGAGCAAATTATGTTTGATTTTCTGACAGCTTCTTTACACAGCAAGATAATGCTGTCACCACATTTAAAAAAAAATGTACCCATTTCTTTCACATTCAATAAATTCATTCATATTTTAAAAAAAACATTTAAAATTCATATAGGTTGCTCACTATAATTTACCTGCTAACGTTTTCTTTTCATCCAGTTTCTAAAACTCCATTCATTATAAACACAAACATCACCACGTGACACAAACTTAGCGTACAACTTTCACTCTTCTCAAAGTTAACGTCCAAGACAACAATATAATACATTTTCTAATGATTAATACCTACTGAGATTATTACACAAGTAGTAACCTACCATTACATATGCAATTGCCTACACCTGGAACATGTTCAAATGACTGTATGGCATGGATTACATAGCTGTAGTGCAAACAAAATATTGTAAATAGTAAACAAATCTGATAACAGCCTACAAAACTAATCAATATAAAAACCACACAAAGAAATGTCATGACACCAACAACAGTCTGCTCACCTGCGCACGCACGTTAATGTGTAAAGGGGGGGAAACTTGGCGTCTCTCTGCAACAGCCCCGATGGAAGCTGGAGCGGTGGGGGACGTGGCGCCAGGGCCCGGCTTGGGGTACCCCTGATGAGATATGAATCCCGAGTCCTTCTGCACCATGTTGCTACCTGCCAGGGTCACGGAAGGGCAGTCACTGCAACAATCACACAGTCTCTGTAAGCTGAAGTTTTTCACGAGAAGAAAATAAAATCAAGCAAATTGGTCTTTCCTGATGACGGGATAGCAAGGATGAGATCAGAAGAGGTACCTATATGTTACGCGAAACCATTTGTCCGCACAAGAATCAACGAAAGATCTTTCCTATGCCACCACTTGTACGTGAGAAGACGGTATCCTATCTGAAGGTTTTAACTAATGTCCGAGAGCCGGCCACATAAAAAACCTCGTCACTTACTCTGCTCACTCATACTTTTGCATCAGTTACTATCCTTTCTTTATACTGTCACATGAAAGTTTAGCTTGGAAAATACAACTTTTGAAACCAAGGTCTGGAAAAAGTGTCTACACCATAATACAAAACTATAGTTTCATAAACTCGTGTTTCATTAACAATAAATGGTGAAAATAACACAATAACACTAGCCAATACATACATAATACTTATTCCAAAACATTTTGTTCATGAACAAGAATGGAAATTTAAGACAAATCAAGAGAGTACAATTCTTTATTGATACATTAAGATTATATTTACTAACCTTCATTAAAATTCCAACATAGATCATATTTCTCTGCAGTGTAATAAATGAAAAAAATGTAATTCACAAAATTAAGGTGATATCCTAAAAATGTTGTTTCTGTTTAAACCATGTTGTTTTATAACTTATCCCTGTAGTACTCGCCACTCCTAAAACCCAGTTCCGCAGTTTATACTGCACATGAAACACCACTTTCGTTAGGAAACTTGAATCACAAGCTCAGGTTTTCCTCAACAGCGAAAAATGACTTTCCCGCTGTTTACAACACACCTAACATCAGTTTCCGAAACTTGACTTTCTGGAGATGGTATAAACATGCTGTATGTCTGACCCAGTTAAGCCAAAGACTCTAGAGTCTCAAAACAACTTACTCTAGTGAACAATATTTAAATCCGAAAACGTAATACAGTCGTTAAAAGCAAAGGGCCACTACTTGAAATAATTTCTCCATGCAGACACAAGACGTACTGGAAATATAGTTACCTGGCGCCGAAGCACTGCTCGTAGGTGCGGAAATCCTTGCCATATGACACATGGTTAACATGGTTGACGGGCCAACGAGACTGGTGGCTGGGCCTCGAGGAGTGGTTGGCAGCTGCGTGGCGGTTGAACTGGGAAGAGTTCCTCAGGGACGAGCCGCGATTTGTTGAATTCATTGGCACTGTCTTCCCTATACACACAGACAATCAAAACTCTAGACTAATACTACAGACAAGAACACCGTACCAAACATGAAGTACGGAACACATGACATATAACATAAACCTATACAACCAGAGAAAAATACAAGGCAAAGATACAGAACAGGGTAGGGAAATTTATATATCACGAAAATAAATCCAAAAGACAATTTCTTTGAAAGACCCTTGTTATATGATTGAAAAATTTTGAGTCCAAAACATTACCCAAAACCAGAAATGTGAACAGCCAATACCTAGAAAGCAATTTCACAATTTTTTTAAATTCCCCACCTAAGGAGATGAAAAGTGATGAAATGCATTTTCAATTAATCATAGCTATATCTAGAACCCAGCAGACTATTATCGTGATTTTCACTTTCAAGAGACGCCAGTTAAGCAGTTTAAAATGTGATTCAAGGATTTTTCTAAATTCAGTGAAAAAGACCCGGAATGTGTTTTAGATAGATCTTTGAAACATATTGAACCCATAGAGATACTCAGTTTATTTTTGCTTGAGAATGACGATTAGGCAAGTGGCCGCAAAAAGGTTTTTAAATTTTTTCAAAATTTTAACTCCCAGTACTGTACAGGGCTTATACGTGATTTTTAACGAGTGATTAATTTTGCCTCGACTGAACTTCACTTGGATACAAACATGTGAAATTAAGATTTTTCGAAATTCGACACCTAAAGGGGCGAAAAGGCATAACATTTGTTTTCTATCAGCCAATGATATTTATCTAACCAGTAGAGATATTGAGGTGTGTTCACGTCAGAATGGTGATTACGTAAGTATCTAAAAAAAGTAATGAAAGTTTTTTTATTTTGTAAGATAACTCAATTATTAATTAAGAAGAAAACTTAGTTTGTATACTTTCAAGGCAGAAAATCCGAAAACAGGCGCATCATTTAGGGGGGGGGGGGGGGGGGTTATTCAGAAGCCCACCCCCACTGGATTTAGAATTTTAAGTGTGTAAAATATTTTTTTGTATTTTGTTATTAAAACAATGCAACTTAAGCACATAAAACTGAAGTGTTATTATTAAAGTTTCTAATTTTGTAACATGCAGGTATTGGTGTAAGAAGGTATTAAGTAAAATATGTACTTAATTAGGGTAATCTGCTAAATTGGAATTGTCTGGTGATGTGACCATTCATTCGATTCGGTACCGTGTCACAATACTGAATCTGCCACACAAAATATGCTACGAGATTTTTTATTGACATGATATTAAATAAGAGAAAGATGTGAGAATCTGGGCCATTAGCATAGCAGATGTCGCAGGAGCTTGGCGCCGTCCTAGCCATTACTCTTCCCACACCCCTCTGCTGGACCACTCTGGCTAGTTCGGGGAGAGGGATGCAGCAGCCTATGGCAACGAGGCTTACAGACAATGAAAAATAATGAACATTAGACTTTTGGTTCGAGTAATCTGTCAATTTAAATAAGTAATATAAGTTAAGTAAGCTAATGAGAATTGTCCAGGTTTTGAAACAAAACATGTAAATTGAATTAAATAAATGCGGCGATGGTGTTACTACACAGCTGGCTTCAGTAGGCGGGGCTGTTTCTGAATGCTCTCTTCCCATTGGCCAGATTATCAACACCGGGACCGGTGGCGGTTTTCGACCAGTGTGGAGAGGGGGAGATCTTAACTGACTGCAGGCAAACGAAGTTGCGAGCGTTGCTCGCGTGGTCGCGGTTCTTCGGGGGTTGGGACATCGACGAGGTCAGGGCGGCAGACCGCTGACAAGACTACTAAATCCGCATCGACGGCAGATGGCGGGGTGCCATTAACTCAACTTCAACTAGTGTATCGGCTGCGCTATATTGACGGGTCTGTACAATTATTGGCCACGGCCGCTGGAGTCAGTAACTCAGTGCATCATCGACTTATAGAAAGTGATAAGACCTTGTTTTTATTAACCTTACATTGCAATAATAATCAAAAAAGTTAAAAAACAATAGCTACTGTATATATAAAACAGTACCTACAAACCGCTTTATTAACCGTGACGAAGAACGTCGTAATTTATACATGCTTAATTAATAAAACTGATGCAACAAGGTCACTGACGCCGAAAAAAAATAATCTTGCCCCCCCCCCCCCCAAGAATAACATTAGTTCTATGGTATGCCAGAGAAAAAAATAGTAAAAATAGCTGGCTGAAAATTGCACTTTTAGGACTTGGCACTCGTGTCTCCTGAAGGAAAAGGAGAAAATACGTCCTGACATCTGTAGTTCAATCCTTTGGCTAATGACACAAACTATTACAGATCTAATCTGCATGCTACTGGAGGACAATGACCGAGATCTGTCCCAGGCTCTTAGGCCGACGGTTACTCGTACATCGTCACCTCTGTGCGCAAGGCGCTCAACTTTCTACTCTTAGGTGTGAACATCCTGTATATGAGTTATCTCACCAATTTTCCACACTTTCATTCAATGTGTGCTCTACTCCTCCTACCCCTTGCCCCAACAACATGAGATAGATGACAAATTAAAATGGATTCAACATGTAAACAAAGTATTTAAAAAAACTATCCTCTGTCTATTATATACTTCGATGTCTAAAGGACCCTATTGACAAAGATACCATACAAACAGTCTAGTTTGCAAACATGGGGCCATACCAAAACCTTTGTACATACATTTAAGCTGCAAAAGAAAGTGATACAGATAATGTCTGCCGCAAATAGTCGAACAAGCTGTAGAAATTTGTTCAGAGACCTAGCTATTCTCCCTTTTTATAGTGAGTATGGGTGTAGGGTTCTTCTTATGAAGAGAAACCAGAAACAGTTCATAACGAATAATGAAATACATAACTACAATACGAGAAATGCAAAAAAAATTGAGCATCACGCAACACATTACAACACAATATGCACAAAGCAGTCATTACATAGAATTATACAAAACAAAAATTTTAAAAATCTTTCATGAAAATTGTATTTATAATATTGATGAGATTAAAGAACATTTGAAAGCTAAGTGGTAAAAACCTTGTAAAGTACCTACAATATAAGAAAGTATTAATGCACATATACACTTTCATTTAAACTGTATTGAAGCTTGGAATCTTAATATATTAAAAAATATTAGTGAGACACTGTATTGCATATTAACTGTATAAAGTGTTACCCGCCGGTTGGTCTATTTTGATTCTTTTTTCCTTACTTCACAAGTCAAACTCAAATTAAAAGATGGAACTCAATGTTCATAAATAAACTGCGGCAAATGAGTGTGGTGCGCGCGAGAGACGGCTCACGATGTGCGTATATCATCCGCTTTATCTCATATGATGCGCCCTTTCTTCCACGAGACTACTTTTTGCAATTTACGAAATATTATTTAAAAACGTCGTGACCCAAGACGCACAGTTGCCGGACCAACTCCAGTCTCTCGGGTTCAACTGGTCAGGCGAAGCACTCTCTGTGCTGTAGACTCGCGACACGTGGTCCGGTCGCCTCCGCGGCTTCCTACCGAGTGTCCCGCTCGGTCACCTCTGGCCGCACTAGCCAGCAACCCCCGCCTATAGTTCCTTGGCCAATCACAGGCCAGCTCGCAGACAATGGCTGCCACCGGTCACCGTCTCCCGCGCCGCGTTTATTATTTTCAGTTTTCTTTTACCCATGTCAAATACTTATAAATACATAAATTACAACTACGATATCCAACTGAACAAATATAAACATTTTTCAAATTAAACATAAATATTCTTACGACGATTTTTAGCATCTTACAAAAGTGAAAACATATGTGTATTTGTGAAACTGAACTCCGTGAAATTGTGATATGTATACAACTGTAGTGTAATACTGTATTTATTTTTTCTACTTTGTGAAGTGAAAACATTAGCGTATCTTACCTTGACGTGTTCTATATTCCAATAATAGGAATCAACAAAACAAAAATGAAAGAAATAAATATAAACACATTCCTTTAGACCAGCCAAGCTAGATCCGAGTGGCTAAAGCCGTACATTCACACCGACTTTCCATCTTTCACGGTGACCATGTCAAAGGTCGGAGAAACAGTGTACCCAGTTGTCCCGTACATGTACTGTAGAAGAGGAGACAATTATATTTACTATGGAACTAAGTAATTACTTTACACAGTTTAACACACTGTGACTGGTTACAATGTTTTACAACTTGCTCCAGCTCAAATTATGAGAAGTAGTTGCATCAATATCTCTTAAAAATAGGCCTAATCCATATGAAATCAATGAAAACAGCATTTTATAACCACACAACTATTGCACTGAAACAGACGCCTATGCCTGGACGACTCAAATGCATTTTTTCCCTGTCAAGAACTGTTACAATTTTGCCAAAATCCCAAAAAAAATTTACAACACAAGCTGTTGCAACACAAAAAGAAATTGCTGCAGCAAATATAATTCCATGAACATACACAACCGTGCCTCTGCATTCATACATAACAGTTTCCACAACAGTAGTATTTGAAAAACATTGCTGATAACAGTCATTTATACAAACATTGCCTAACTGTTGTTGCAACACTGTCAAAAGTATGCAGAGACAAGCAAAATTATCATCAACCATACTATTTACACAATAAACATTCACTCTCCACCGATAAGGCTACTAATTAAAGCTGAACAAAATAAAACTAGACTTTCTTATATACAAAATTTCCTCATTTCTTATAGAAATATTTACCATCAAAGGAATGATATGGTATTTTTGCAGCAATTGTTAGCTCACATGATTACCATCGAAATTCATATTTTAAAGTGCATTTAACTTACATAACAGTCCATATTAAAGTTTTATATTTGAAGGACTAATTAGTAGGGAAAGGAAAAATGTGTGAGATAAATGACTTGCATGTTTGCATGTTAGAAATGAATGGCCTATGTAAACTCAACCCACGTCTACTCGTATCTTGTCTGTTGTACCAGAGAGCAGCAGCTAATGGACAAATGGTCAGAGCTTGCTACACAGGATAGGTCACTGAACTTGCAATTTTTTTTTTCTTCAAGCCTGGATTTACAGGGGGCTCAGCAGGCTATTATATTCCAGGGCAGCAAAACCAGAGGGGCTGCAAATTTTCAGGGGAAAAAACTAACCCGGTTAAAAAAAGTTCGACATTGACCTACTTTTCCAGTTACGTACTCTAAAATTTGAACATTATTTATTGTAGCAATATGTTGTGGTGTATGACTGTCATGTCACTTTGGGAAAACTATGAGGGTTAAAAAATTTTTACAAGTGGAAAATGTAGTCACAAGCAACGTCTATAAATCAATCACTACGCCGTGCAAATATAATTATGAATTTTTGCCTCGTGAACGCCCTTATAAGTTCCATAGTTCCAGTGATAGAACTGAAACATTGTGCGCTAGTTTAACGTCTGGCGCATAGGCGATACATTACACTAGGCACGCGCATCTGGTGGCTCTTATTGCTGCTTTAGTTATGTAAAACCATTATAGGGGCGGCAATTTTGGTGCAGCCCCTCAGCAACAAAACTACAAATCCATCACGTCTTTCCCTACTAATTGGAATAAGGACTCGTCTCCATATTTTCTTCAAAAGCTGAACTACTGTCACGGTGAGGGAACATTTAGATAAATGATTGTCCTATTCCCCTCCCCAATATTAATACTAGCGCCTACTTATCAACACACATTTAGTTCAAATTGACAGCATATACAGGGCTTGGCTAGAAACGAAAAATACCTGAAGCGGGAACTCTTGATAGCCAAGAGTTTAGAAAATAAAATTTTTTACGCAGCTCTGCCACCATATAAGCCATTTATGTTAGCATGTTTACCAAGCAGCGGTTGGTATTATGGTAATATCTCAGACTCGTAATGTGACAGTCGCACATTCGACTCGCCATGCAGCGACGTTTATTATCTGGTTCTTTCCCAATGTGTATAATATTGATGTCGCAATTAAAAGTGATAAATAATTAATTTCATTTAATCATTTATACGCAAATGGCACAAAGGAAAACATTTGAGAATGCTGTCTTTTCAACAAGGGATTGTGATTAAAGCACACAGGATACAATAAGACTTTGTACGTAAAAATTCAAACTTTTATTCTTATACATTTGATGATTTACATTTGTCGGGGTTATATTCATCATAGAAACAGGGGAAACAGAATAATTATGTCTGCATCTAGCACATGTTTTAAATGCTGCATTTTAACAATTACAACATTGTTTTAACGTCTCCATAGAAAAACAAATTTTAAGTACATTAATAAAACATTCTCTCATCGCAAAGTTTAGCAGCGAGCCACACGTAACAACATGTCGCTGAATATTGTCGCAAATAGTTGATGAATGACAGAATGTATTTATATACAGTCTTCTTGGGGTGTTATTTCTTTTTTTGCTTGATGAGATAAGAGCAATATTGTACTTTTTTGTATAATTTTTTAAATCTGACGATAAAAATATACATTGCACGGTTGCACCAGTGGAGTACATTAGGGGGGAGTTACTTTGATACTACACGTTAGCAATCCATCTTGGAAAAGTTCATCGTACAGTTGCGGGCTTGTTTGACTTCCCCTCAAGTCAATCAGAAGAAGAAATTTGTTCTCTTGTACGTAAGGCTTAATCGCATCCATTAAAATTTTTTAATACAATGCTGTTTTAAATTTGCCAGATTTTGAAGAAGCGATAATGACATTTATGTATTTTGCCGCATATTATTCGAACGATTGTTAAATCCTCTGTCCAAAAGAGCCAGTATTCTCTTGAAGGAAATACGTCAACTTTTGGCAATAGTTTACCAGGCTCATAGCATATTGTGCTGTATATGAGTGGGTTAGTTTGTTAATGTCCTTTCTTTTTACGAAAACTACTTTTGACCCTTATTGGTCCAGGGTTCGGTTAAACGTCGACTGGTACTGGCAATCTGGAAAGAGAATATACTAGCGTAAATTTATTATACGCAACGTTAAAGAGAGTATTTCAATTGACAATGAGGTAGACAATAAGAATTCTAGATAGTCGATAGATTCTGTGATAGCAAAATCATTGTCGTGTTGAGGAATAAGAGCTGGAGCCTAGAGTCGGAACTTCTCTGCTGCAGCAAGGGTTTCGTCTTTTGTAGCTGTGTCTCTTTCCGACACAAATTTTGTTAACTTTCATCTGAAAAATCTAAGGCCTTTGTTTAAACTCTTTGACCAACGTTGCAGAGGCTTTGAATTTCAACTGTGGAAATTGACTGGCAACAGCAAGTGCCCATTATTCAAGTTTATTTTGGTGACTTGCTGGTCACAACTTCGCACTTCTACTAAGCGATCATTTGTCCACAAATCAGTTGTGTTATATTTATCCTTTCGAATTCCACCCTTTTTAATATGATCTTCCCAAATTTTCATTTTCAAATTCCACTTTGGATGCGTTTTCAAGATTAACCATTACTTTGTAGTCTAGTGGAACAAAATCTGGATCCTCTTTCATTATTTTTTCGTAGAGTTCATATCCATTACTTGAGAACTGGCACCCTCCACTTCTTGATATTCGCCTTCTTGGTAGATTTCTTCGGACCAAATCAATTCTTTATCACAAATAAACTTATACTCCGATAAAACTCCACTACTTTCCTACTTTCTCGTGACATTTTATTTCTCATTTGTTTGTGTTCTTCGGTTACAACTTCGAAACCTTCTGATGTGGTAAGATCTTCGTCGGCTAAAAGTTTAAAATTATAATCCAGCGCCGCCTTCAATCGTTGCTTCGACACTTCGCTGTGAATGCTACCATTTCTGGCTCCTGTTCTTTTTCCACTGACATTCCAGGTATGTCAAGAATTTCACTTTTGGCCGACATTTTCAATGTTCCCACAACAATTTTCTAAATTTTTATCCCAAAAAGTTTAATATTTTCCAGAATACTCTCACAGTATTCACAAACACTTCAAGTTACTCAGCCAAGAGCTGGCAAACGAATTTGTTCCCTATCGAACTGCGCCGAATAACTATTGTTCGTGTATGGCCGCCAGGAGCGACCTTCACAAAGGTCAAAATACATCTTATTGTGTAACAAGTATTCCTGTTTGAACAAGTCTGGAATGTTCGCAACACCAAATTTTTCCAGATTATGCCTTCATTTCAAAATTACATCCAATATCTATGCCTTTTGCATATACAAAATAAAAAATTGGTAAAGAACCAGAAAAACAAAGTCTCCGCAAGGGGAGTCCAATGCACGACCATCGCATTACGAGTCCGAGATCTTATTACGACACCAACCGCTGCTTGGCAAACATGCTAACAATGTCTTATACGGTGCCAGAGACGCATCAAAAATTATATTTTCTGATCGCTTGGCCATCTGCAGTTCCCACTTCAGGTACATTCATTTCTAGCCAAGCCCTGCATATGCCGTCAATTTGAGCAAAATCCGTGATTGTGCAAGCCTTCTCCTAGTCAGACAGAATAGTCCTTGGTGGGAACATAAATCTGGCAAAATTAAAACTCTTTTCCCAACAAAAATGCCATGTGCACATTACAAGTATACAAGTCTTTCAAATTCTGTAATAAAATATGTAGAGGCATTAAGTATGTTGTCTTCTGGAGCAGTTTTGCACATTAGGGGACACGCAATCTAACCTCTCACTCACTAAGTGTATCTGCTAATTATCTATCATCCAATGCTGCTTCCTGACTGGTAAAACACATCTATATTCTTCCGTCCACTCAACCCTCTTCTTCTAACACTGTCACCCAATTAGCCCTCCTTTACCTGTTCCTCAAATCTCTTCCTCTGTATTCTGTTAGATCTTCTTCCACTGTACTTCAATGTCAACATTTTCTTCGGCAGTTTCTCCCTGCTCATTCTGCTAAGGGGCCTCGCTTGACAGGTTGCATTTGTGTGTATAAGGCAGCAGCGGTAAGGATGCCATTGATAAACGTATGTAATGCATTATCGCCTCTCTGAGCAAGTCACTCGGTTGGCGCAAAGTGCTTAACTATCCTTTTCCCTATGGGACTAAGCAGAGGCCAAATTATTTTATTTCTGGGCAGCATAGTTTAAAGTCTAACATTTGTTTCTATAGTTATGTTTTTCGATTCTAGTTGTTATAACAACATAATATTTTTCAAGATACGTTAATCGTGAAAACCCATTTTTGGCTGTTCTAAGGCATCCGAAAATTATGTTTCTAATTAACATGACAAATTTTTATAACTGTAATGTGATAGTTTGAAGTGTGTTCTTTTTGTAGATACACAAATATAATTTGCATTAAACAGCTTCATCAAAAAAATAATAGCCCTAACTCGCAACACATTTGAAGGGCAGGTAGGGAGCACTTTTAACACGTCCATATCGCATTTGTGCATCCTGTATAATCTCTGGAATTACCTGGACATACCACCTTCTCCATACCACTTTATTCCTCAACTTGACTCTTCTTGCGACAGTCATCTTACTTACAGCAAACTTCACCCACAGATGCCATTTTTTCTTTCTGCTCTTCTGTACAAAACTCACGTTTCTGATCCATACATTACAATCATCACTACACTAATTGTTTGTACCCAACCTGTGTACTTATACTGTTGTTACATTGACTGTGATTTGAACTTGGCGCCGGTCCGCCATATTGAAAACAAGAGAAATGAGTTCGACCATCACAGGTGTAGGCGTCGGTAAGCAAGTAGATGTGTTTTGGTTGCGAACACTAATACACTGAGCCACAAATTTGTTGCAAAGATATTTGCACAATTTTGTTTTTAATGGCTTGCATGCATTGGGAGCTCTGCTTCAAAGTTATTGGCACAGTGTCCTTGTTAAGACACACCTCTCATTTGACTGCTCCAATAATTGCATTGAAGTTATTATTGTTAGTAAATCCCCACGACAAACGAGAATTATAAACATCCAATCACTGACTACGAAGCACAGCTACACACGTGCATATTCGGCATTGAATTCAAATGGTACAAAAATTTCAAAACAAAATCGTGGCTCTACTGGTATTTACAGACTATTCAAAATAAAGTCAGCCCTCTAATGCTCCACAGTGTTCTCCCCAGGCCCATTTCTTCGGGCTCCCCACCCGGCTAGAAACAAACATTCCCATCAACACCATCAAGCTTATTCCACGATACACTCAGCTGGTCTCGTGAACCACCCAGCTCTCAATTTTTGCTGGGGAGAACGATCATTATGATGGCAGAAAAACTTAGTCTAGAAATTAGACTACCTGGGAGAGAGAACAAGCAGATGAAGCCCTTACTGCAAAAACTTAAGAGCTAAACAAAACTAAGCATATGAAATAAACCGTCGAGCTTTAAAGGGAAGTGTTAAGATAATTTTATTGTACTTTCAGTTTTTGAGCCATTATATTTTTCCAAACTGTGTTATCAAAATTTTCTCTTCGACAAAGCATAGGATATATTCCTGGTAAACTGCTTGACATAAATAATAACGGAATCTTCCATTAATTTGTCATGAAGAATCATGGCAAGAGAATTATACGTTAACTTTCAAGAATTCTTTCGCAACGATTTTACATGATAAAATAATTAAAGATTTCTTTATTATTTATATCAAGTTGTTTACCAAGAATATAAACAATGCTTCGTCGAAGAAAAAAATTTTATTAGCCTTAAAATTTTAACAAACGTTATGGCTCAAAAACTAAAAATATGTACAAAAAAATGTCTAACACCACTACTTAAATGTCATGAAATCAGACATTTTGTGAAAAACCACTCAAACAAAAATTACTGTGATTTGTGTTCTAGTAAAAGGAATGTTTTAAAAGAAAAGACACAAAATGGAAGAGTTATCTTGCTCAGTAGATCAAAATGTTGATAATGAGCAATGGCTAGCGGATTCTGGTGCATCAAAGCAAATGACACACATAAAAGAGCTACTCTTTAACCACGAACACGAACAGTTCCATCTCCAATAAAGTTTTTGTTGGCAATAATTAATATAGAATGGCTTATGGAAAAGGAAAAATAAATGTATTAACGACAGTAGAAGGCAACGAGAGCCAAAACCATTTGACGGATGTTTGGTATGTGACAAAATTTATTGTCAATTGGAACTACCGTGAAGAAAGGGTTCGTATTTGTAGCCAAGAAGAATGAGTGTTCTTTCACCAAAGCCAATTAGGTTTACTTGATACGACAAATGACTTCAGAGGGATTGTACGTGTTGAGCATGAAAGCAATACATTCCACAGAAGACAACTTGTGTCAATACATCAAGTGGCAGCGACTCATTCCAACACTGGCATGAAAAACTTTCGTCATCAGAACACTCAGCAAGTAAAATCAATATTGAAGAAACGTAACACACAAGCCAGGGGCGAGGAGAATGATCTGTACACAGAATACTTTTCCACATCGCAACAGTTTCAGTACTTGAATGAACCAACCTGTAGAGACAGGAAAACGTATTCACGCTGATTTCTATGGTCCAATGCAGGAAACATGAATCAGATCAATCAAAAGTTTTTTATTTACTTCACGGATGGAGTTTCTCAATTCCGTCGAGTTTTCTTCTTCAAATCAAAAGCAGAACTGTTTGGAAGTGTTCTTAAACAAGGCAGAAACTGCAGGACTGAAAGTAAAGTAATTCACGAGTAATACTGGAGCAGGATTCAAAAATAAGTAGCTAGGCCTACATGACATTTTACAAAGGAGGGGCATAAAGAATAATTATAAATTTTACACTCCCAAACAAAATGGTGCAGAAGAACATGAGCACAGGACTCTTGTTGAAAATGCTCAGTCAATGATACACGTAACGAATTTGCCTCAAAAACTCTGGCCAGAAACAGTAGGCCTAAAAGATGCATGTTATGTTATCAATCGAACAGGACCTGCAAAGATCAAAGATAAAATGCCAGTTGAACTGCAGCTTGGTAAAACTTTTGCTATGAATTAATCACAACCATGTCTTTGGCACCAAATGCTTTGTTCCTATCCCTACAGAACGAAGAAAGAAGTTGGATAAGAGAGTGTCCCAGGAATCTTCGTTGGTTACTATGGTGAAAAATATGGCTACTGGGTGTGGATCCTGACGAAAGACAATGTTGTTGTGTCGAGAGATGTAGTCTTCGAGAAGACAGAATCAACTGCTACACATTTAACGGTCATAAGAGAGAAGAAAATCCACCTGTGAAATAAAACCCCGAATGAGTTCAAGAGGAAGAGGAAAAAACAAATGATGGAGGCAACACTGATTTAGAGGAAGCAAAAAATAACAGCATGAGTCGCCTGAGGCAAGATATACAATCACCTGGATATCATTAGGATTATGTGCTACATAGTGAAGGAGTCGCACCTGATACATAGTATACAGCAATGAAGTCACATGATGATTCAAAGTGGAAGGCAACGATAGAAGAAATTGAATCCATAAAGGAGAACAGTTACCCAAGGAAGAAGGTTATACACAGTCACTTAGGTCCTGAGAGAAAAGGCGAGAGCTGGTATTATGGAACTTAAGCACATTGAAGCGAAGAAGCAGCCTGCAGAAATTTTAACTAAAGTGCTACCCAATTCACATTTTGAGGATCTACGACTTTTAGATTGTGTTGGAAGTTTAAATGAGAGGAAGTACTGAAAATATAATTTTAACTTTCTATTAGTACGTATAGTATGTCTTCTATGACACACTTTATCTTTGCATGTTTGTAACAGATCATGAAATACAGTTTGTATTAATGATGACAAAATTGCTTGCCAATTTTAAAACTGTGATTAATTTAAACAGAGCATTAAAGGCACTGCCTACACATGAGTTATATGCTCACAAGTGACCGTTTTCAGCTATGGTGAAGACCTTAAAATACGTATTTTAACGAGTCCACTCAACAGGGTACAATATGATGCGAGTCTCCCTGTACAAGGTCGTGTACTAGAAGTTTTTAACCGGACACCATCAACTGGGTGGAGGGATTTGGAAAGTCAAACAAGGTTTTTTCGGCACAATGAAGTAAACCGCCGAGATTTTTACAGACATTAGCAGATCTCTATGTGGTATTCACTGGTAGCACGGAGCACAGCCATGCGATATTCTATATCTTACCATGTTCCATGGAGCACGTCGCTGGAATGGTTGTGATTTCATTTGTGATACAGATTTTCCGATCTGGTGTTTGGTAAACATAGCTTCTGACATAATCCAGCATTAAAAATCCTGCAGCATTACGTTGAGTAAATGTGGAGGCCACAATGTGTCAACCAACACTCCTGAAAATGTGGTGTCCAAGCAAGTGCATATCTGCTGACCCCAATGAAGTGAAGCACCCACTTCTAGCAGAATTATGACCTCTGGTACTGCTTACAATTGCAGCATGCCCATATAGTTGCTCGTGCCGACAGTTTGCTCTTGAAAAAGGAAGAGTTCAATAACTCAGTCGTGCAATACACAATGTATTGCATTGTGCTCCGTAACAACACCTGATTCTCCAGCACACAATATTCACAACTTACGCAGGTCTACAGACTTGATCCAGTACAAAGTCAATGCATGTCTGTATTTCTTCTGAGAATTTTCATGCATTTGTTCCCTTCATGTAGGGTAGGCAGTCAATGATGGTAAGGTCGGCGAGGGAGTGGAATGTGCTTAGAGAGGAGCTGTTGAGGGTTGACGGGGTTGGTTTGAAACTTCCCACTGTTGTTCCCTCTCCCTCTGTATTCACTCCTGAATAACTAAGAACCCAACCTTCCCCTTCACCTCCTTGAACAACCTAACACACCTCTCCACTCTTCGCCTACCCTTCAAAGCACTCTAACCCAGTTCCTTCATCATCACTGATGGCCTGTATTTTCCTTCATCATCCTCACCTTCCTGCCCTCCTCTGAACCTTCTCCAGTTCCTGCACCTCTTCTACGTTGTACAGCAGTACAGTGCCCCAGCCCCACGGAATTTGTGAATTAACTGTAGTGATGACCCTTCTACACCGCCAAGCTTAATAAGGGCCCTCCTCAGACAAACTGAATAGTCCTGGTCAACTATTCAATCATATCACCACCAATTTAACAAGTATTAACATGAAGCAGCACATAATTTATGTTTAAAATTAACCTATTTCTGAAAATGGATATAGCCTACATACAAAATTTCATCAATCTAGCCAACTTTGGTTTAAAAAAATGGATTTTTGAGTAGGCCTACACTTATTTATTTGTTACAATATTGGTATCATGAAATTGTGAGAGGACCTCTGTGCTGATACATCTGTAAATACTTCAAGTGGAACAATAAATGTAGTATATATAAATACAGAAACTAGACTGCATTAAAATAACCCTACCTACCACTGGATGATAGCTGAAATTCGATCAAATTTGAAACATTTTTTTATCAATTTCAGAAGTTCACAACACTACAGCTTGGTTAATTACATCATAGTAACGGTTTAGTAGTGACTTAATTGTGAATAGTGTAAAAATATTGCGTTGCACTAATGAAAACCAACTGAAAGAAAAAAATTATGGCTTCGTTTAAAAGACAAAATTCTTTTCAACCCGAATTCTGTGTACATAGCGACACATGTAATTCATTCTTCGGTTACGACAGCTTTGCACACGTACAGAGTGAGAATAATTACGTGTTTTACTGCACCATCACACGCCTTCCCACAACAAAGCTCCCTGCGACTTGATAATTTTGCCGTGTGTGCGTGTAGTACGGAATGCACGATGCCATCAAGGACAGTGATATTGATCCACGAAAATACGTTAAGTGTAGTTCTATCTGCCGAAGCAAGGTCCCTTCTGAAATTACTTAATTAACTAATTTTACAATGCGATAGTAAAAACTTAATAGTCAACTTCTACTTACGTTAATTAATAGCTGTAAATAGTTTTATCGTTGCCCAGAGCTAGCACTACCGTTACGTGCTGTTTTTTTTATCCACACAAGATTCTTCTTTTTTCAAGAATTTTACCGAAAGAATAGCAGCCGCAGAGTAATTATTTTCTTTGCGTGGAGAATCGTGTCCGGATGACTTCTACAATTTTCCGAAATGATTCAGCTTTCCCCACCCCACACACACGACGTAACGTCAGGATTGCGTTAGCGAACTGGCTGAGGCGCGTGCACTTCACCCCCTCCCGCCCCCTGCGGGACTGCTGCGTCCATGGCCGTCGCAAACGACCTCTCGCTCCCGACTAAACAAACCACGCCCACGGCAACACGGCCAGCCAATCAGCGCCCGTCTTCTCGTCGACGTTCTACCACACCCAGCCAAAAATATTCAATACTCGACTGCAATTTCAAATTAATTGTGTTTCGTCGTGAGAAAATTACGAACATCGACCAAGTTTTACATGAACAATTTTTACTGCTCGTAAAAATATACGACTGTTTACGATAAGCGAAGTGTGCCTCTACTGATACGTCATGTGATTAAAGTTAATATTGTGATTGGTCGCCAGTTTCCTTTGTGACGTGGATGGATTTGTGTCGCAGTAGTTGGAAGCGGAGTGAGAAGGAGAAAGTGGATGTAAGGACTTGAAGAGTTGGTTGAAATTAATGTGTTTGCGTTGATTATTTTGCAGTTAATACGTTTTGTGAAATTTGGTGGCTGCGGTACGTGGCATGTTAAAGGTAAGACTCCATTTTTGACGCAAGTAACTTGATGGTTTTTGCTTCCCGTTCTCTGTGTTTACCAACTGATGTGTTTGGTTTTCAGGTTCGCCATTTTCTGTTTGGTAACATAACAAAGCTGTGCACAGCTGTCAACTGTGATATCGTCGCTTTTCATAAAATACGTGCCATTTCAATGCAATTTAGGGTTGGACACACGAATGCTATGTTATTGAGTGGAAACGGTGCTTTCGAAAGTCTTTTGGAAAGAACTGCGTAGTAGTTGTGACGTAGTCTCGGCAGACTGTAAGAACACTACCTTTATTGCATTTAGTGTGTTTTTTTATATAATTCGTTGCCACAATGGTTGAAATAAGCGCCGAGAAGTACGGCAACTCTGGTTCGCATAACTGCCAGAAGGTTCATGCGAGGCCCAGGATTTCGAAGACTACGACATATTTCAGTAGCATCGTGACCCCGTCCAGGGGAAAGCACCGAAAGTCAGATTCCTGCCACGGAGCTAATGGCGGGCCGCCGACCACGGCCGTGTTGCAGCTTGCACTAAGCTCTAACAAGCGGAGCTCGCCCAGGATAAGGTCGAGAACAAGTCCGTCCAAGGAGGGTGGTTCGCCCCCTGTGCTTGGCCCATTTTATGCTGGCCCCAAGTTCAGCGATCCCCCGGAGGCGACCGCGCTGCCCCGACCCCCCACGCACTGGACGACGTCCGTGCGCATGATTACTGGGGGGCCGTGCCCCCTTATACCATCCCAGAGGGCTGAGCGGTGTCGGGACATCTCCAAGCAACTCAAACTGCTGCTCAACGTTACAGCGTGAGTTATACAGCCACCACAACTGAATATCCTCGAATCTTTTAAAAATTGTATTTTGAATCTGTGAAACTTAACTACGAATGGTAACAGGATCATGGTAGATGCATGGTATATTGTAGATTTTGTTTTATGGAGAGAAACTTGAAGTTTAAGCACAACCCATGGGCACGACAATGAAATTGAGCTTTAAGTCTTTTTTTTTTTTTTTTAATGTATTTTGCTGCAGCATTGGTATTTTACCAGAAATTTGTGATTTTATCTAAATTAACTTTTGAATCGTCGTTGTTTTGCCCATGTGCGACAAACATGTGATCTTTGTAGTTTTAACCTGCAGCAATAAACTTCACAAGGATTGCAGTTTTTCTAGAGTTTAAGGTCAACATTTAATCTTGGATAGTATATAAGACTAAGTGTACGTACAAATTTAAGTATCTTGATGCTAAATTGAAAAAATCTGGTAGATATGTGTGCCTACAGCACAAAATATTTCCTCAATTTTTAATTTGTGTAATATAGCCTAGTTTCATTGTTCCAAGTACTCAGCCATTTCTCTGCTTTCTAGTTGCATTTCCTTGTGTGGTTTCACATTTAATATCTGCTGTTCAAACTGTTAATGTGGATTTGTTCTCCTAACTGGAAAATTTTAACTGCGTAACATGTAGGCGCCAACCCTAGCAAACTTATTGTCTTTTGAAATGTTATATTTTATTGCACACAAATAACTATTAAATTTAAGGTTTCATGTTAGTGCAGACTATATATAACGGCAATGGCCAGTCCAGTACGTGCAACATATCATTGTCTTTAAAGTGATTTTTTATGCAGCTTTTTCCAACCATTCAAGCGTTTCCGTTGGTTTCCAGATATAATTTCGTCATTTAATAAATTAAATTTTTTTCCAAGAGATTACTACCAATTTTGTTTCATGAATATTTTCCGTATAACAATTGTCAGACTCCTTAAATCTATGAGTCATTGATATAATGTACCAGTAATTATTGATGTTCTCAAGGTTTTTTCGCTGTTGTGTTGCTAGAATGGTTGGAGTGTTTATCTTGGAAAGTTTCAGATGTATTGCCTTAATAGTTAACCTAGTTTTTTTGCATTGTGCCATGGTTTTTACTGTCGTAATTACATTGTACTGATGTTTATATGAGCAACCACAGCATAACAGTTGTAGGAAATATTTTTGCGTGTAGTTTGTGTTGGTATATGTTTACAATTTCTCCCTTTTCAGCATCTGAACGTCATATTTTCTTCTATGAAATGCACTTCCCGTCTGTTTGTGGCTTGCTTTGAATCATGGTACAAAAAATGTGCATGGTAACGTGGACGTATTGGTTTACGACTGTGAATTTTGGTTAGATTTCATTTACTTAATTGCTGTTATTCTTGCCACGTACTGCTACTGATATCAGTATTCCACAACATAGCAACTCTATAACTTTACTTTCAGCATAGCTATTACTGCAGTGTTCTCCCCAGGCCTATTTAGCCAGGCACCCTGTCAGGCTTGTTTTCTTTACCACCCGGCTAAGAATCAGACATTCCCTTCAACACCGTCAAGCTTATTCCACGATGCACCCAGCTGGTCTCGTGAACCACCCTGCTCTAAATTTGTGCTGGGGAGAACACTGTACTGTATTAGGTAAATTGTAGGTACATATGTATACTGGCCAAACTATTGAATTTACAGATATAGTTTTTAATGAAAAATGTTTGTATAGTGTTTAGAAGTAGTCCTGCGTAAGAAAAAATTGGAAACTTCAAAGTGTTATATTCTTTATGTAAGACTACTTCTAACCAATATAAAACAATTTTTCGTTGACAAACTATACCTGTATAATAAATAATTTGGCCAGTATACCATAAGTGGCCACTGTTAACGTTAGATGTAAAATTGTAATAGTTACAGTTTAGGTGTTACTAGTAAGAAAAAATTTACTGATTAATGCGGCACTAGCAAAATTAAAATCACGCATTAATTTTTAGGTGTGATACCCAAAAACAGCTAGCTACTCATGCAAAAATTACCAAAAATGCAGAAATTGCCATTTACATATAATTGCAGAGAAGTATAATGGAAATTAGCCGTCGCGAGTAAAACCTACTACAGTCTAAGAAATATGTAGTGGGAAGGCTATGACAGCCAGGGAAGTTGCGGTCAGAAGTTCGCAAAAGAATTAAGAAGTAATGAAAAACTATTAAATAACTCTTGGTTTAAACACCATTCTAACACAAGTAGAAGGTGTACAAAATAATTTGGGCCTGTATTACCAACTCAGAATAAAAGAGCTGAATAACTGTCAGTCGAATAAGCTGTTCGGGGAATAATCAAACCCTAGAGAATTACAACCTCCGAATAGCAGCCAGATAGTTATTCATCCTTTATTCTGTAGTGCTTGGTTAGTTTTTTTATTACATGGTAGTAAAATTAAGTATATGTTGTTCATTTAAAATTTGGATCGTTGGGTTTGTGAAATTAAGCAGACGCAAAATGTTAATGTGAGAAGATGCGGACTTCGTCGGTATTTTAGATTTATGCTAATTTCTACAAGTTATTGAACAATTAAGTATATTATCAATTTATATTAATGTAACAGTAAATCCTGTGATGCTCTATAACTGCAATACACAATTTAAAATTAAACTGTACGTGAATACTGAAAATACAGATGTTTAAAAATATAAATGAAATGTCGTTAAGTGAAACTTCATTTAAAAAAAGAAGAAATGAGCTACGAGATACTTTTACCGGTACCCTATAATAGTTTTCAATGTGAAAGATGGGGATCTTTGTATCTATACTACGGACATAATCACAACATTTTGTTACAGAACAAATCTTAATGCAACTGCAAATATTTGCTGCCTCTAAATAATGTTATTTGAAGAAAATCTATTTTATTTGTTCCTCTGCCAGCAAAAGGATGAAGATAACTAAACAAATAATTGAAGCTAACTAAATAAGCTTTTAAAATACTGAATACGGAATGCCTGCTTTTAACAAGTTTAGTTAAATGGTATTTCAACTGTTTTAATTTAAAAATATTGTCTTCAATTTGATGCTATCTAGTACAAGTAATTTTTTTTACCATCGTATCCAATTAATGAGAGTGCAAATAAGCTACAAATACTATTGACATACACGGTTGCCATAACCAATTTTATAATACATATGTACCAAATTAAAACGAAAACCTTTTTAAATTAGCTCCTAGCACCACAGTTAAATAAAATGTAGAGGTTAAAATTATTTAACATGAATGCTAACCTCAACACACCTCTGTCTTGAAAACCTCGCCACCATTATTACACCTTATTGTCTGAATAAGACGCCATCCGGAGGTCAAAGCACCGAAAAAACGATTCTACGAAAGGGCAGCAGAATAGCCGTAGAAGTAATATGGTTACCTTAGCTTTTGATAGGCTAAATCTTATTCTTTGTTGATAATACAGGCCCTTGGTGTATTCAAATTACGGGAATATTGCACATGTTGCAGGCATGCAAAACCCTTGCAACAAGCTATTTAAAGACTTTTTAACGACAATACAAGCTCGAAAAAATATGTAGCATAGTAAATTCATGTCATACTGATATTGCAGGCATCCAACAACCTGTTTAAATGCATTATAATGTCAATAGAAACCAGACAAAATATAAAGTGTATTAAATTCATGTTGTACTAATGTTGATCTGCCTAAGACGTAACACATCGCAAACTCATACAATACAAAACACACATAATGCAAGATGTGTACACTAATTGTGAAATTTGGTAATGAAAGCATTTTACTTAACTCTGTGGAGCATTCAAATTGTTAGCTGCTATCACAGAATTATGTATGCAATCTATTTTGTCAAATATTAACTCTGCCAGGTACCTGACAAAATGTGCACAGCGAAGATCTTAATGAGAAACATTTTTCCTACACCTAGCAATACGTTGGGTTACTTCACAAACAAAACATCAAAATTGTAACAAAAAGTAAAAAAAAATATCTGTGGTAGCTCCAAATTAAACTTCCAGAAAACACCCACTACATTGTCCACTAGCGTGCCCCAAAACATTTGTACTTTCAACGTCTATACCAGTCTGAACGTGCGGTCAAATTCCGCCTGAATACACAGGAACTGATGTACAGGGTCTACTATCACTGTGAAAACACTTATCTGTACTTTGGTTGCCGTTAAACTTAATCTTCTGGTCCGAAGAACAGTTCCATAATGTATTAGCCCTACTTTCAGTACTTAATGCTAGTACACGACTCTACGTAAAATTTTTTACGAAAAACAGCAAAATTTACATAAAGTAAACCACCATTTTCTTTAGATACAAATACTTTTAACCACTGTAGAGACATTTTTTATTGACAGACAAAACTTTACCTGTAAAACCAATAGTTTGGCCAGTATACGAGTAGTGACTCTTTAACTCTGATTCAAGTTGTCCAAAGTGGGATATAAAATGACTGCATTGAACTTATCAGCAATTTTTCTTAATGTCGTGCACCATTGCTGGCTACTGCACCAGTGAGTGAATTGAATTAATTTTCAGGTACCAAGTTTTTGGCATAGTTACAAAATTAAACCCACTCACTCTTTCATGTCAGAATACCAATTTAAAATATATAATATCCAAGTGTTACCCTGCTGAAACTCTAACCTATTCGCCAGACAATACCATAAAATAATTTTTAATAAATAGAACATTTATTTTCTGTGCCTGTTTGCTACTGTACAAAATTATTAGGCAGTAAAACAGAGTACCGTTTGATTCTGAAAGAAAGTTAGACTATTATTTTTATGTGTTGCGTAAATCTATTATTGTGTATCTATATCTGCATCGCAAACTTGTATCCATCTTCACTTCTGTTCCTATTGTTTACAGCAGCATTATACCTATCAATATTGAATGTTGCACTTATTTATTCATTTACACAATCCAAAACTAACGTGTCTTGATGTAAAACCCAACATGATTGAGTTAAAACAACTATAAACACTATTAAGTTTATTTCTTTCGCAATTAATGTCTTGCCAATCTATTTTCAGTGGATGTAGTAAACTAGGCTTACTAGTGCTGTACTAAAGGTACAAGTTGCAGTGCTGTTTATTAATTAATATTGTAGTTTCCGAACCTAACAAAACCGTTGTTGGAGTCGGCGCGCAGAAATTTTGACTCTTAAAACTAACATGTAGTAACTTTTACAGGGTAATAGTTTCTAACGAATTTTTTCTCTAGAGAACCTGGTTTTCTCTCGTTTTACACTTGTATGAATGATTGTTATGTGTGTATGTATTTATATACATATGTGTATCCTGATCAACATTGCCTTAAATTCGTTGTTAGAGCGCTGCTGGTAAAATAGAGCCTACGAGTTTTCTTATGCCCTTAAGATTATTTTACAGGAGAACATAGTATGTACAAATTGAACAGCATAGAATGTCCAAAAGACTCATTAATTGTGTACAACTTAACACCATCTTACTTAAAAAAAGAATAAGTGCTCTGGCTTCTAATTTTGCCTGAGGTTTGCGCATTTTCACTGCAATTCCTACAAGTTTTCCTCGTTCTGAGACACCTACAGCTGTTCTATGCCCACCCCAATACTTACGTGTGTAGCCGGTCCGTCAGCACTTCTCGCACAGTCCCCCTCTTGCAGCCGATAGGTGCTCCTTGAGGAGGAAGTCCCAGTGGTGGACATGAGCGAGGGTCGGTAGGCTGGCAGGCGACAGCCGTATCGTTCATCCGTGGCTTTGTGTACATTTACACGCAAGATTTACTCTTGTACCAAACAATTTTGTTCGAAAACATTTTACGCTGATATCTTGCTGTACGTCTGGATTTTTAAACAAATGCTAACATGAAGAAGATAATACTCTTTCTCTCTAACAGTATTTTCTGAATACATGTGCTATATCTGCTACTTTGTATCTGCTGTAAATTGTAAACCAAATGAACAACTCACCAAATTCCTCTGTACTTGGTTCATTTATTATTTGCTCCCTTCTTTGTGGCCAGTATAAAGTTGGTCACGTGAACTAGTGTAGAATAGCGTAAGTGATAGAATCTTTTATGTTTAAGCTGTGGGACGTGGCACAAAAAAAATGGTCTTGTGATATTGTTAAGCTTGGTACACATGGTTATCTTTCTTGAACAAGAAGGTTTACGCTCCTTGAAAGTTCCATACACACAATACTACATCTTGCGTGTTTGCTTGAATGTGCCCCTATTCCGAAACAAGGGCTTGGTCTTAGATAAAAAAAATTTGCTGTGGTTATACAAGGCTTCAGTTTGTATTCTACTCTCAAATAAGCATCAGTATAAATTAATGTACATAAATGTTTAAAATAAAAACATAAACGACTTGCACAAGAAGGT
Source organism: Medauroidea extradentata (assembly GCA_003012365.1). Taxonomy (NCBI): domain Eukaryota; kingdom Metazoa; phylum Arthropoda; class Insecta; order Phasmatodea; family Phasmatidae; genus Medauroidea; species Medauroidea extradentata. The sequence continues at coordinate 9,115 of PNEQ01042828.1, read as the reverse complement.
GCATGGAAATCATAGCCTCTAGTCTAGAACAAGGCGTACTACACCTTTCTGCTCAAGCCAACTTGCACCGTGCGACTAGCCAACTCTTATGCAGGAAGTGTGCGTGTAAGATCTTGCAATCTAGCTGGAATTGTTTGAGGCACCTTCTTGTGGAAATCATTTGTTTTTGTATGACTCATCTACGAATGTTAATTTATCCTGATATTGGGGCTCGTGGTAGCGAGTGTTTCTTAAGTTACACTGAAGATGTTTTAAGGTTCTTTGTTCCGGTTTGTATACTGTCATCCCTTTGATCCCAAAAAAGAGCCACAACTGGGAAAACATACCCAGTGTGTTTGATACATTATACCATCTTCATCGTCTGAATATCTTTCAAGTTTATGTTTTAAAATTTTTTTATATTCCTTTTTGGTTCATTACATTTATCTTAGTGGGTTTAAGGTTAAACTAAATATAAAAACACACAGCCAATAACACATACAGACAACTTGTAATAATTATTTACAGTTTTAACACTGTGATCACAATAGCGCGACGTACACATTGCGATGGGAGTGACTTAATGGTGAAACTTTGCCGTGTTTTGAACACTAGTTTTACTGCAGCACGTGTCATACATTTCTTACTGTGCAAGTCATTAGAAAGTCTCGTTTATGATCTGGACACCGTTTATCACTAGTGGCAGTCTTAGTCGCAGGACTTGGAAGTTTTTCCAAGTTCCGCGGCTAGCATCTCGCAATACAGGAGTGTTCTGGCTTTCATAACATTGTACATTTAATTTTGCCTTTGTGTTAATGTTATTAGTAGAGGTATTTTGTTGTGCTGTCCTTTGTACTAGAAGCATTAGTACTTTCTTAATTGCCTGCATTGCTGTACTACGTCAGTTGTACTTGTTACGTTATGAAAAAGGAACGTGTCTGAAGTCGCTGAAGTTTCAATTAACACCAGGATTGTTCCATTTCCCTCGGTTATATTTTACAATTTTTGTTTTAATGCATGGGTGCCAGGTAGTTGTGCCTGCAATTGTAGCCGGCAATGCCAGTTTAAGTACCTATTACACATGTTTTGCCAATTGCAGTGTGACGACTCACAAATCTTTCGTTCATTTAGGTATAACTTTTATCCCCCTACAGTTTAAATTAAATAAATCTTTTGAAAGTGATTAGTTTAGAAGTTACAGAGTATATTGAATGCTACACTGATATCTTGTGTATTTAAGAACTTTTTCTATTTTCCAATACTGCTGGCTTTTCAGCATTTTACGTTTAGTAATGTGTCACAAGTTGAAATTTATGAAAAATTTCTTAAAACATACATGCAGTCTACACAATTTGAAATTAATTTAACTTTTTTTATCATTTGTCTACTATTTGAAGATAAGAGGGAAGATCTTCTTTCTACTTTAAATAATAGTAGGAATGTTAAGAACGCATTTGTATTCTTTAGACTAAAAACAGAAATTTAAAATGGGATATATATTGAAAACTGAATGACAGGATGTACCTATTCAGAATACACAATATAAGGCAGAACTGAGTGAAATTCCAATATTTGCTGTGGGTTGTAATGTAATTATCTATTTTTTTGATGCTGTAAATAAATTATCATTCTTGTGCTTGAAGTACTTATGTCATAATATGTGTTAAGCATTAGAGATATAATTAGAGATAATTTCATATTTATGTTCATTGCACATAACGTTCCAAATATCAATCGTGAAATTACCAAATTTTCTATTGAAAAAGAACATTTTTCATGCATACCAAAGAAGCTGTTGTTTCAGGACTAATTTACATTACTGCAGCAACTATCAAATATGTTAGTGTCCTTGCTTTTTGATTATTGATTTGTAAAAGAAGTAAAGGAGATGATCACTGGGAATATTCTGATGTTCAGAATTTGACATCTATGAATTCTCACTTAATAGAAAGAAATTGAATTGTGTGTCAGACTGCAATTTGATTAAGGAAACATATGTTTTTAAAGTTTTATGTACCATGATTCCAGTAGGCAAAACATGTTTGTTTCATACTATCGTTCTTTGCTACTTTTCCGTCTGTTTTGCTACATCTTCAAAATTTTAAGTTGTGCTATTTGTAATAGCAGAAATCAAACTGTGTTCTTGTTTTTCATGGCAGATTTTAAATGGAATTTTTTTAAATTTAGTTGTATTAAGAAATGTTTGTCTGCACTTAATCCCGTGGTAAAGCTCATCAATGGTTTTCAATACAAGATTCACTATTTCTACTACATCGTGACCTTTTACATTACTTAAAATTAAGTTATCCAAGTGTCCATTTAATGATTTTGCAGAAGAGGCCACTAGGCTTACTTAGTACATAATACAATATGGTGCACAAGTACTTACAGAGTAGTACTTGTTGAAATAACACATTTTCCGCAGAAGCACGGAGACTTGCGACGTTTTGCCGGCCGGGCCGGCTTCTTCAGGCGGCGAGTGGAGGCACACTGATGTCTATTGTTCAGCAGAGGTTGGTAATCAGTGCACCTAGCGGCCAGAGGACACACTAGGTTTGGCGGAAAGTTTTAAAGTGGGAAGAAATGTTATCTGGTGTTGAGGCCAGGTGGCTGTCTGAATTTGGTGATGTATTGGTGAGCCAGTTCCCAGCTTCTTAACTCAGCAGAACAACAGTACTGAGTTAAGACGCTGGGAACTGGCTCACAAATACATTACCAAATTCAGACAGCCACCACCTGGCCTCAACATCAGATAACCTCTCTTCCCACTTTCGAACTTCCCGCCAAACCAAGTGTGTCCTATGGCCGCTAGGTGCACTGATTACCAACCTCCGCTGATCAATAGACATCAGTGTGCTTTCACTCGCCGCCTGAAGAAGCCGGCCTGGCCGGTGAAACGTCGCAAGTCTCCATGCTTCCGCGGAAAGTGTGTTCGTCCTCTCTTGTGTGTGTTCTATCAACAAGTATTACTCTTGAGTACTAGTGCACCGTATTGTATTATTATTATTATGATTATGCAAGTGTCCATTTAGTTGTTCATTTTTTAATTTTATAATTGACAAGACCTAAGTTTTCCCACTTGTTTCCGATGGTTTAGATACTCGTTCTTTGTTCCCGCCCGACTCGTGAAGGGCAGAAAGAAGGTAAAATGGAACAAAACCTACGGGGTACTGTTGTGTATAATTTGTTTATGTAGAATTAGCAATGCTACGTTAAGTACATAATTGCTGCATTAGCGTACATACAACTGCTCCACTAACATATGTTACACTGTACACATTTCCTGCTGTTATGCTGTAGCTCCATAAACTTGGAATAATTTAACATGGCATTACATAGACATTACAATGTAGGCTATTGGATAGTGTTTTATTGTGATAAGATTTGTGTAAGCCATGTGCAGGACTTCTGTTCATGGTTTTGTCTTCAGACATTTATATTAGACTTTGTGTGTGTATTTTTCTGAATCAGATGTGAGTGTTGTAATGTTTGTTGATATAAAAGAGAATTTTATTTCTAGATGTTAACGGTAAGTTAGTGTTTCAAAAAGTCCCGAGAGACACGACCTGGCAAGACTGAGTCAACGAGAGAATATGTATTAGTATCTAGTCAAATAAAGGTCGTGAGTTTTGTAACTTGTTGATGTACTTGCATATTTTTTTAAAATTGTCTGTGATGTTGAAAGTTGTTCCTTGTAAACTTGAATTGCATTGTGACATGGAAAAAATGTTATCTGTTATTGCTGGAGGGTGGCGAAACTGTGACATTCGCCATTCTCTGTACTTTGTAAGAGGAGGAGTGTGTCAATACTCAGGTAACAAAGTTCCTTCCATGTGTGATATAAAAGGTACAAATATATATACATCAACTGCCTCTCTTTGTATGGGTATCCGTTAAGTCACTGGACTGGTATAAAAGCGAATCCTGACATTTGGACAGTGCTTGAACGTGTGCGGAGGAACTTAAGTAAACTGTATGGCGATTGCAGCGAGCTTTGGTGCAAGGATGGACTTGAAGAGAGAGTTTTTGGTGAGCAAGGAAAACATTCCATGCATTTTTTATGCTCGTGTTTGGAGCAGGCATTTGCCAATCTTTTCTTATTTTGCAGTGCGAGTTTACATCTCAGCTTTCAAAAATTTTATTATAAAGGACCAAGGGAAACACTAACTTTATGATAATTTTTATCGTCACTACAGACCTGATGAATGAAGACGTTAGTCGAGTACAAAGGACATTGTTCTCTCGGCTTCTCCACCAACCAAATACGGCGAATATTCACATTTTAAAAATAAGAATAAACTCTGGAGAGGCAAGGAAGTGGGCGTTAGAAGTTGTCTTCCAACAAAAAAATAACAAAAAAAAATGTTTGAGCTGTGCAATATTCGAGGCCTATATTTGAGAAGCTGACAGACTTTTAATCATTAAGTTTGTGTGAGTGAATGTTGATATTTTTACAAAGTGTAAGATCTCATATCTTATTTTGTGTTAATTCTTTTTTTTTTTGTATAGCTTATGTTTATTTTTTCCCTGTAACCCCCCCCCCTCCTTTTTTTTGTTTCTCCTTTTTTTCCCTTAATTCCTGCCGTTATCCCACGCATACTTTACCAAAGATTTGCATTGTGCCTATGAAAAAACCTTTCCCTCATTTCTCCCATCATTCTTCTCATCTTCTTACACGCTACATAATCAGCTTGCATTCCAGCCACGTTCCCACTTATCTCATCTCTTATTCCTTTCATTTCTTCCCGGGCCCTTTTAAGGGCCCACAAAAATGGCTTGAAAGGTCAGTTTATGCTGCTGTTCAACTTATATTATTGTACCATGAAGAAACATTCACGTGAGGATACAGGTAGGTATAAGGTGAGTACGTATATGTCCAGAAACAAGACTATAATAGTTAACAATTAATTTTTCTTTGAAAATTTAATTAAATGCTTACATATGTAAATATATTATGGGCCTTATTCATAATCGCTAGATAGTTCCGAGATGATCCTGAGACCATATTGTGCCAGTTAGTTCAGAGTTGGTCTGGACCAAATGTTACCTTATTCCTAAACGTCAAATAATGCCAGAATTAGAGATAGTTGCAGGACACTGTTGCCAGATGTTACAAGCTTGTGCACGTCAGTGTGTAACACACAGACAAGCTTTCGCTATTGAAAATAATTCGTTTCAATGACATTTACCCTGAAATATTGTTTTAGTTTAGTTATATAATGTGATGATATTACCACATTTTATACCAATAAGCAATTTTATGTTGTGATGTAAATACAATAAGTAAATTTTACAATATATATACCGTCAACAAGCATGGCTGCTATAGAGCAGTAGTAATGTTTTTGCTTTCTAATTTAGGGCAACGAGTTTGAGTCTTTGTGAAGTATAGCACAAATTAAAATTTTTTTATGGTACTACGGTAACAGGCACTGGATACCAAAATTCTCATTTTTTACTTCCACACTGACAGTGGCATCATAACAAACATAAGGTTATTTATGGTAAAAAAATTGCCTTTTGAAACAAAAATTTACTATGGATAAGGAATGAGTAAGAATATAAAAACCTTCACGTCCTGTAAAATAACATAATTCAAAGATAATGTATCTGGTTAATCTTATGTATTATGTGTGTTACTATAAAAAGTATATGTTTTACTGTTATCTACAGAAATGCAGTGATTAACCAGCACAATTCTACAAAAACCAAGAAATATTTGTAAGACAATTTAGTGTTAAGAAGTTTCCATTTTAAACATTACAGAATGTACCAAGGCAAATGTGATTATAAAAGTAAGGAAACTGCATTTTTAAAAATTTACAAATAAAAATTTATTCTTCATACCAATGTTCCCATCTTCTTGGGCCTGATTAAATTTTATTGCCATATTTAAACTGGAGTTACAATAATCCATCGCTTCCTCAGTTGTCTGTCCTTCCGCACTGATCCGCTTGTCGACGGTCCGTCAACAAAGTTAGCGATCTACAACAATCCATCATCCGTCCGTCGTTAATCTTTCCATATGCAATGCAACCAATGTACAAACAGAAAACTTCTGTGGAACGTAGAAAAATTCCCCTCAGCTGTTTACTTATTTTTACGGATTTATTTATTAGTCCATGGCTGTTAATAAGTGCAAACCAACGCTGTTTTTCATCTAACATAAATTTTGCGAGCATAATATTTACTAATAAAATTATTTATGTTTTAACTTCAGTAATCACTATGTAAATAAAATACTTTATCTTAGCATTTTAATGTTTTCCATATGTCAAAATTATCTGTCGTATTTTAGAGCAATGAATTTTCAGTACTAAGAAAAAATTTAAAATAATACGAACCTCACAGCCTTCTTATTCATATGAAACAGTTGTAGCGATCACTGCCATCTTTAGAAGGCTGTGCTTTTATCCGTCGACGGACGGACGGAAATATTGAAAGCTTCTGATTGGCTGAATGTCAAGTGACTAATAAACGGGCAGTCGACTGACGGGCGAGACGGATAATTGCAACTTTGGCATTAAATGTATTATACGGTCCAATGAGAGTTTTCTGCTCACAAAGTTTGAATTGGACTATTAAGGTAGTAGTGGTTTGACTACATACGAATGATAAAAGTAGGCTTATAATATGGTTTCACCATTTGTTACGATTCCTTACTAAAGGTGGTTATCTGGGCAAATGTATGGGTGGTGTGCTCAGACTGGTGGCAACTTCACTGTCGCCACCATTAAACAGTGACTCTTGGGTTACTACTACAAGGGATTGAGGTTAATTATCAGGTGCTACAACTGACTATATGTGGCTTTTACTTTCACCAATAGAACTTTATACCACTCTACGACTAGTACAATCTTGGTTTAAGGCCTGGAATACTGATAGCTTGCATACTCTGTTCCAAGCAGCTTACTACTGAGAATGGTCACTGTCGACACGCAAACAAATTTGCACATGACCATGGCTGTGACCTTCCCAGGTCACAAGGGAGTTCTCAGATATCCGGCTCTCGAACGACGGAGCTATTTAAAGGGGGGGGGGAGATGCTTCTTAGCCGACCTGGAGGTGCCCCAGCTGTCTGATGAACGGCCCTCTCTGTGGCCTTGCCCCCTTGTTATATACGTCAATCTGCTCTCAAGTAGTGAGGATAACCTTAAGTGTGTTATCATTACACTGGTCTGTGCTTGCAGTTCTGCCTCCGGGGTGAGCACTGTGGTGGTATCTGTAACGAGATTCTTTTAGTTTGAAATATTTGTGATATACTTCAGCTAACATGTATATCACAGGCGTCGTATGTTTTAATGGTCATCAGCCATGTTTATTTCTGACTTTAAGGGCTGTGTCCGAATTCGCCGGAAGTACTTAAAAATGTATTTGCCCTCCAAAATGACATCACAAGGACTATCGGAATTGAAAGTAAAGAATGCACAAAGAAACAAATATGCGTTCTCACAGCTCTGGTGTGGGCGCCAATTTGAAAATTTAAAATTAATTTTGTAGGTTATGGACACTTGCACTGTAATTTGAGATTGCTAAATTGTTACCTTATATGCATGTCCCATTTTAGTTTTGCTTGTACGTTTGACTGAAGTTATCTGTGTATTATGCCATTGGTTAGCTTCAGGGTATTACATATGTCGAAATTTTACTTCATGTGCTGAACATTTTTCAAATTTTGACCTGGAAAGTCTTGTTTTCATTAAACAGCTGGCTCTATACTGATCGTATAGATAAGTAAGTAATTTCTCAACAGAAAAGATTTTGTCAGAATTCGTTAAGTACTGAGGAAAGGACAAGTACACAATGTTACAGCCACCCAGCTCCCGCCTCCCACGCAGTGTTGCCAGAACTGACCATTAGGATTGCACACACGCTGAAGCAAAATTACCTTCACCACCACAAATATACATCATTAGTTGTCAAATAAATGTACCTTCCTGAGACAAAAATTATTTTTAAATCACTTTTTGTTAAGTTTATATAAAAAATGCATAATCAAAATAGAAATCCTGAACATCAAGTAATGTAATTTATTGAATGTTAAAATGTCGCTTTGGATATATACGAATACATCACAATTATTTCACAACTGCATAATGTATAGCTACGAGAGAAAGAACTAAATAACTACCTATGGATTTGGCGATAAATTACATAAATTAAAACTCCTGACAGAAATATTCTTCAATTGGGAGAGACTTATCAAATACACATAAATTACACAGAGGCAACACTACACAAATTACACACACACTTGCCATAATTACACACATTTTGTGTAATTACACACTCATTGGCAACGCTGCTCCCACGGCCACGTCAGATAATCAGATATTGCATATTTGCCCGCAGCGCGATCGTAAAGGAACAGGTCTGGACACTCGCCTATCTAACAATGGAAGGTTTTTAATGTCTGTACCCAACATATTTAGTGGTCCTACCCTACATATTTCTGCACCTCTGTGTCATGATTTTAATGTCCTTGCTTAACGTTTTAGTGGTCCTACCCTACAACTTTGTTCTCATACCCTACATATTTCTCTACCTCTGCTCCATGTTGTTTAATGTCTCTGCCCCACATTTTTGTGATCCTCTCCTACAATTTTCTGTTCCCCTTCCTTATGTACTTCTCTACCCCTGGTCCCTGATTTTATATGTCCCTGCCTCACATGTATAGTGCTCTTATCCTACAGTGTTGTGTGTCCATACCCTGTAAATTTCTGTACCTCTGCCTCCAAAAATGAAGTCGTAACTATAAAATACCCTTTGAGGAAAGTGTTAAACAACAGTTTGAACTAGGCCTACCATAAAATGGTTAAAATTACGAATTTTGGTATCCTATTTTTAATGCCTTTCTGCACTCATGTAGTGATGACATGTTCGTATTTAGTAGGCCTATTCTGCAACATTTTGTGGGGTAACTTGACTTGTTGAAGCACAAGTTTGGTTAATTTTCTCCATATAATACGAAATTTACATTCTACGATTTTACTGTCAAATTCCCATACTGATGTGTTTCAAGATTTCTTCACTAAATGCCTGGGAAAGGCATTTAATGTGTAAAACAACTCGTAGACGAAATCGCAACACATTATACAAAATCACATAACGTAATCTTGGAGTTATTTAAACAATG